>JANHAO010007098.1:0-20547 GCA_026873985.1 Saraca asoca
TGACCCAATCTTGCATGCCACACTTTAATTTCATCCTTATTCAAATTATTTGAAGAAGAAGAAGTATCAAAGGCATAAAATTTGTAAAACATTTTAGGAAAATAGTTAACATCTAAAACAAATAAACCATCCAATAAGTGACCACATCCATAATAAATTGTATCTAAATACAACTCTACTATTGTTCCCTAAAAATTAATCACAAATCCCATACTAAGAAGAGCTGGTATTGAAATTAAATTCTGCTGTATCTCTGGAGCATAAAGCACGTCATGGAGGATAAGGTTTTGGCCTTCTTGCAAACTCAACTTGTAAGTGCCTACTCCTTTGACTTCGATAGATGCATTATTTCCTACATAGATCCATTTTGTCCTTTGTGGACCTCAGTGGTAGTCCACAAATGCTTCACGATTTCTAGCTATGTGTTCTGTCGCTCCTGAGTCTATAATCCATAAAGAATGAGTTTCAGTGATATATATAGAACTCAAAATGTACACATCATTTATAGATGTATTGTGGATTAGTACCTTCATAGGCTCAAGACAATCATGTGCAAAGTGACCTAAATTTTCACAATTATAACACTTGATTTCAGCTTTACTCTTCTTGGAATTGCCAATATGGGTTGGTCCATTGCCTTTACCATGATTACCATTGTGTGGTGGCCTATGGGGAGTCCTTTTACACCCTTGAATGGTATTCTTGCCTTTATAGGGGCATTTGGTACCGTGAATCTTTTTTTAAAATTTTTCTTGAAAATAGGACCATGAACAATAATAAATACGAAAATTACAATACAACCAAAGCTCTGATACTAACGTTATACTTTAAGGATCAAAGAACTTACCTAGATTTAAGTATTGCTATAATTCTGGTACTATATTCGATCACACGAAAAGAATACGTATCCACCCTTTAAGAGCCTTTACTTTGTTTTTCTTGTCTGACAAAAATAGAAGGAGAGAGAACTTCTTTACATTCGTTTATGAATAATGAGAAAAGATAATTTTCTCTTTTCATTTCTGGTAACATATAACATTCTTGGAATGGGCCAATGTGAGGTCCTATGGGTGGACTTGGCCCAACGGCCCATTTCCAACATCTCCCACTCACACATAAAAGGCTCACACTCTCTCTCGAGAAACAAAGTAACTCATACAGGCAAACAAGGAGTGCGACCGGTCATACTATGAGAGCAATAATGGCTATACAACTATTAGGAAGTTATAGCCGCTCTTTTAATTATTATAATCTGATTGTAATTTGATAGAGCAAGTATGACTATACCCTAGATCATCATATCATATTCAGTGTCCCTTACATCTCTTTTGTAATATTGCGAATGACTTTGTATTCATAGCCATATTTCCTCTCTGAAATATAACTGGCCGGCTTAATGAATACAGAATGAATATGAACCCAAATGAACTTTCTTTTGCTATAACCCTTGCATTTTGAATCTTTTGCTTTTCTAAAAAAGTTTCCTTAAATCGCATCATTCATGGTCATTGCACAACTTTACAAGATAGCAGACAAATATTCAAAATCTTAAGCAATACTCAAAAGTCAAAGGGTCCTAATGAAATGTCTTTTATCTCAGGGTCTCACACAATATTAAGGCAGAGATCAAAACCATTGTTTCCCTTTCTTGGTCGCTTTATGCACATATAGTATGAAATACGTGCTATGGTATTTTCTCCATCCATTTTGGAGTGTATGTCTATTCATTTATCAATACCATACAAGCTATAGTTCAGATATTCTTAATATCTAACTTGAGTTCATGCTTTATTATCTCACAAATTACTCAAACTCAACCTGACATCAAGACAGATGAGGTGATTTTTACTCATTACATCACTCCCGATCATGCTACTCAATCATGATTGCATCTCATTTTCTATGAGGCAATTACATTTCAAGTGGTAGCTCTCATTCCAATCTTAAAATTATCTCATCCTACAGATCCCAGATTGTTGGGGTGACTACCTATGTGAGAAGGTCAATCATCTGTCTGACATACTTTCAAATTCATCATCATTAACAAAAATTGTTACCCGCAATATTGGAAATAAAATAATGTTATTAAATCATCACAAAATTCATTACATGAAGTTAGACTCTACGGAGTCCCAATGATTTAAAATGTCCATTGAAAATAGTTTTGGATAAAGGTTTGGTGAATGGATCAACAACCATATGATGTGTGGATATGTATCTTACATTCACCTCTTTCTTCATGATCATGTCTTGGATAAAATGATACCTTGTATCAATGTGTTTTGTCTTCGAATGGTACATGGGATCTTTGGTGAATAAAATCATTGCTTGATTGTCATAATTCACTAACACAGAATTTGATGCATTCATTTTAATTCCCAAGTCATTAATAAATCTCTTTAGCCATACAGCCTCTTGTACAACTAGTGAAAGCACCACATATTCCACTTCCATGGTTGATAGAGGCACATGAGAAGTTATATATATTTTTGTTATTTTCTAATTAAAAATATATATATGCTATAATCTCAAAACAATAATAAATATGGAAATTGCAATACAACCAAAGCTCTGATACCAATGTTATACTTTAAGGATCGAAGAACTTACCTGAATTTAAGTATTGCTGTAATTTCGATACTATGTTCGATCACACTAAAAGAACATGTGTCCACCCCTTGAGAACCCTTACTTTGTTTCCTTGTCTGACAAAAGTGGAGAGAGAGAGAGAGAACTTCTTTTGATTACATTGAAAACAATGAGAAAAGAAAACTATTTTTCTTTTCATTTCTGGTTACATATAATATTCTTGGAATGGGCCAATGTGAGGCCCAATGGGCAAACTGGGCCCAACAGCCCATTTCCAACAACAATCATAGTCCTTTACAAGTTTCATCCAACAATATTGTCATAGGTTTAAGTCTTTCTACTAAAAAATATACTTCAAACTCTTGTAATCAATGTAAATCTCACATGTCTCACCATACATATATTGGTGCCAAATTTTCAATCCAAACACCACCACGTCCATTCTCCAAATCATGACTAGGATAATTCTACTCATGTTTCTTGAGTTGTCGTGTTGCATAGGCTATAACTTTGCCATGTTGCATCAAAACACATTCAAGGCCAATCCTAGAGGCATCACAGTAAAATATTTAGTTGCTATCACTTGTGTGTAATGCCAGCATTGATGCAATAGTCAAACAGATCTTGAGTCATTGAAAACTTGCTTCACATGAATCAAACCACAAAAATTTGGCATGTTTTCTAGTCAACTTGGTCAATGGGACTGAAATCCGATAGAAATCTTTCACAAAAGAGTGATAGCCTAAATGCAAAGACATCACCAAAAATTCATAGTGACTGTACCCAGTACAAAAAGTAGTTTTTAGAATGTCTTCCTTCCAGATTCGCAACTGATGATAGCCTAAACACAAATCAATCTTAGAAAAGCATTGGGCACCTTGAAGTTGATCAAACAAGTCATCAATTCTCAGCAATACACAACCTCAAATTTTCATCCTTTTTGTTTACAAATAATACTGGAGCTCTTCACGATGAAGTACTAGGCCAAATGAAACCTTTGTTTAGTAGGTCTTGCAATTGTACTTTTAATTCTTTCAATTTAGTTTATGCCATCAGATAAGGTGGGATAGAAATAAGGTCAGTACCTAGAGCAATATCAATGCAAAACTCAACTTATTGTTCAAGTGGCATTTCAGGTAGCTCTTTAGGAAAAACATCTAAGAACTCCCAAATTACTAGTACCTCTTTTGCCTTCTATTCTACTTGTTCTATGTCCCTAATATAGGCCAAATAAGCCTCACATCCTTTTCTAATCATGTTTCTAGCACTCAAAGCAAAAATAAGGTCAACAAGAACATCACTTTTGTCTCCCTAAAGCAAAAGGAAATCTCTATCTAGTATATAAAAAGTAACTAGCTCATTATGATAATCTACACATGCATAATGTGTGGATAACCAATCCATGCCTAGGATAACATCAAAATCAACCATATCTAACACAATCAAATCAATAGGTAAAATAGTTCCATACACATCAATTCCACAAGAAGACACCATATCAAAACCAGTTAATGTCTGACCTAAAAGAATAGATACCAAAAACTATGATTATAAAAGGAGTCAAGGTCTAGCAAATCGTATTGTAAGATAAGTAGATATAAATGACTAGGTTGCACCTAGATTAAATAGCACATGAGCTGGAATAGAATCAACTAATAAAATGCCTGTGATTATCACATTGGAGGCCTGGGTGCCCTACTTGGTCAAAGCATACACTATCATTGTAACTCTCTATCCACTACCATGTCCTCGATCGAAAGCTCCTCTACCTCTCCTTCTCCCATCAAATTCAGATGGTAAGGGTCTTGTACATATTATAGATCACGACAAAATGTTTCCTAATGCACTTGTGGTCCTGTTGCCACTAGACAAGGCTGTTGAATAAGGACAAGCTCTTACTATATGACCTATCTAACCACATCTAAAGCAAGCTCCGATTTCTTGTCTATAAATCCCCAAATGAATTTTTCCACAAGTTTCACATGGTCCTAATGCCTCAAGTCTAATTGATGTAAGAAATAGAGTTAGATCCTCCAGAAGGATAATCACTCGAAGAAGTGACACTTGTTGATCTACCGCTTGAATTACCTCTACCCAAGTTCTGTGGGGGAAACTACACATCTGGCCCTCATGAAGGAGGTGCATTGGAAGTCAAGGATGATGGTCTTCTAGAATCTTTGCTTGTACCCTTATATCTTGATCTTTTTCTTGCACTACCTAGAGTCTCTCTTTCTTTCTTCCTTTCTATAAACCTTACTTGTAATTCTATGACTTGATTATACACTTGTTCATATGCCCTTAGAAACTTGAATAACATTGAAATAATTATTATTGAGGCCATCAACAAATTTCCTGGCCTCCTCCCTTTCTGCACGGATCATGTGCCTAGCAAACTAAGATAAGTGAAGATATTGGGCAGCATACTTGGAGATTGTCAACCCTTTTTGTTTTAAATTATTAAATTCCTACAATATATCATATTGTTGCCCTTTAAGAAAGAATTGTTGCAAGAAAGCTATATGAAATATTTCCCAAGTGTTTGCTCTTTCCTCTACTGATCTACTACTTTCCTAACCCCCAATACCAATCCGCAGTGGATCCATCTAGCTAAAATCCAACCAGTCTCACAACAATATCCTCTAAGCACTCAAGGACTTACCACAACCACTCAAATTGATCCAAAAATATAAGAGAATCCACCAACAACCTAATGCCCAAATAATGAGGTTTGAGTTTTTGAAACTCTGGGAGGTAATTTCTAAAGTTCATAGGTGTTGACCCTATAGGAGGTGGAAGGGATGGTGGTATTTGTGTTTCTGGCCTTTCACGTCATTGTCTTTGAAGTGTTTATAGGTCAGTTCACTAAAAAATTCATTTATTTCTCTTTGTAAATTTCTTGCCCATGCTGGGACATCTGAAGTAGAAAGGCTAGTTGAAGCTCTAGAAGTAGAAGGAGGATTTGTCTCATGCTAAAAAGTCTCCAATTGCACATCTTCATGTGCACCTGCCTTGGCCTTCAACCCCTAGCACGGTCTTAACCTCTAACTCTACCTCTACCTCTACCTCAAGGTGGTGGTAATGGTGGTAAAGAAGATAGTTCATGTGAAGCTTTCTCAAGCGCTTCTTCAAATCAACGCCCAATATGAGCCAAATATTAGGCTTGGGCAGCATCTCCCTATTATCAAACAAAAGGATTTGTTTAAGCAATATTCAGATATATGTATAGAAATGAAAAGTTTGGAGTTGTGAAGATTTTCAACACATTTCATAGATTGGGTATCAACATTTTCTTGTTCATGTTTTTTGTTCCCAGGTGCACTAACACAAACTCAGCACATCTATCCCAATTTGGTAGTAGAGACCTCTAATCAAGCACCTGGACTCTAGACTATACTCTAATACCAACTTTGTCACATCCTCGACTTACAACGCCTGATTGATATAGAAAGTTGCCAATGGGTAACTCTCTACAAGCCTAACAATGTAGTAAAGCACTTGGTGTTACATGCCTCCTTTGTGGAGGCAATTAGACAAACACAAAACATATAGAACATGAAGATAAGTCTAAACATTATTGACACATTTATTGAAATAATTTATTACATTTCTTAGCAAAAACTTGGTAGAGTTTTCCTTATTTTCTAGACTCTAGGCATTAGGCCAATACAATAACTAAGAGCTGTATACCCTATTCACAACCTGTACAACTAAGCAAAATACCACAAAAGTCCAAGCATCACAATGTATACCAACTACTAGGCGTAAACAAACACAAAAACATAGACAACTTAACTATACCAACAACCAAAATACAACCATCAATACGCATTTATGCTCCATAAAAGAAGTCTACACAATTAAGGAGCAAACTCAAATCCACATGGATGTAGGTGAATAGTCTGAGTGGCCTCAGGCTCTAAAAATAAGAAAGAAAATGAATTGAGTTTTCTTAGAAAGTTAATGAGAGGATAACCCTCCAGGAAGCCAAGGTTAATTTATAAATCATGTTCAAATGCGATATAGTAAAACATTGATGTACATAAATATAAATATCATTTTATAAACATCTTATCAAACCTAAAAGTTTTAATTCATTGGGAAAAATAATTTCAATAAGTATATCAGCCATTAAATTAAAATAAGAGATGAGTGCAACCTTTTACTTTACAAACATATAAGTATCCCAAAAATTTTAAAATTTCCATTAACAATTGGAATCCAAAGGATAATTCCTAAAAGCAACCTTACCTAATAAATGTCAATTATTATCATTCACCTCATTCTTCATATAGATATTCTCCCCTTATTCCTCCAACAAATATAATTTTAATCACAAGTGCACTTGAAGATTTTTCAAGAAATTTCCAAAGGATCCCATTCTCTTTACAAAATATAAACAAAACTAATATATATACTATCAAGAAATCTTTTTCATAAACAATATATATTTTTATAAGATTCAATCATCGACAATTCATGAATCAAGTATCTAGGATTCAATCTACCACTAAAACCAAGTGCCTTACAATTTTTAAAGTTCCAAAATTTTCAAGTATAGATATTCATGAAACAATTCTGAAAGTCATATATATAATGCATATACTAATTATAAATTCCGATGTCATTGAATTCATGTTGAAAATAAAATACCACTTTACATCTAATTCCAATATGCAATAAGGTTTCCAACTTTTTATTTTTTATTTTTAATTTAAGTTATGGAGGGACAAGATCTCATAATCCAAACAATCAATCAATTCAAAATTAGTAAGAGCTTCAGTATCCACTCATGAAATAAGTATTCAATACTTAATTTATACTTATATTATATGATGTAAGTTAGATAAAATCAACATTTGGAAAGCAACATAATATCTAAGTTCTCATGGTAAGTCAAATAATTTTTGTATGAAAAATATAAAAGGAATATCAAATTATCCACTCAACTCCAAGGATAGCAATACCTTGAATCTTAACTCTCTAATATAGCCTATCACACCAGTCCACTAAAACCCATCAACATCTCTTAAGAATCAGTCAACAATTGAGATAAAACATCTTAATAATTTAAATTCCATTTTAAGACATGAAAAAAAAAAAAAAAATCAAGTGGAGAATGAGTAGAAATATACTCACTTAGTCAAACTCTAAGATTCGTACTTCAAAAGAATGGGCAAGCATCCAACTCAGCTTCCACCTAGCCATCTTTAAGTTGAAAATTCAATGCAGTCTGCTTATTCTTTCTTGTAACGGTTCCACACCACAACTGACCCATCTAGCTTTACAAAGAGAGTAGTAAATTAACACTTTGGGATTTATGGATCTTAGGGTGTCCAATTGAAATTGAGCTAAAAGTCCCTAGTATAGGATTAAAGTGATAGTATAAATGAGCTTACATGTCCCCGATAAGGCTAGAATTAACTCAAATTAAACTAAGATTCATTGCAACCCAAGATAAGTAGCTGGGTTGAATCAGTCTCTCTTTGTGCCCTGGTTGAAGCCAAGAGAAGCTAACCAATGAAGCTCTGTCGCAGTTTGACCCACCCAGTTGCATTTCAAGACTTGGCGATGGCGAGGCTTGCTTGGACATCGACGAGGAGTAGCCGGCGATTGCTAGTCTCACCAAGTTGAAGAAGGTCGCATCAGACCCCGTTTTCAAGAGAGAGTTAAGAAGGAGAGGAAGCACAGGCCAGCCGCAACTGGAAGAAGCCAAACGGAGGAAGAGCAGCGACGCCCCGGACGCCGGAGGAGAGAAGAGAGAAGGTAGAAACAGAGAAGCTCTGTTTTAGGGGGCGAGAGAGAGAGAGAGTGGACGCCAGAAGAAAAAGGAAAAAAAAAAGAAGAGAAAATTACCATTTAGCTTAAAAAAAATAGAACAACCGCTGTAACATACCTAATTACAATATTTTATACAAATGTAACATATATTAGATTATAAATTATATACTTTTAACACATAATTTTATAAATTTACAAGTCACTTAATTTATTTATTAAAGTTACAAGTCACTTAATTTATTTATTAAAGTGTTACTCTAAATGTATGGCTAGGAACAACTATTCTATTGACAATCTTACTCCAAATCTAGTAAGTTTTTGGACATTACATGCATTTAGCTATAACTAGTATGGGTGGCACCAGTTATGCAGCAGAACATGTTTTTTTTTTTTTTTTTTTTGGGCCATATTTTATGACAATATCATTTAAGTAGTCTCTGTATATATTCATCACTCAAAAAAGTTCAATGGCACAATATTTTTTAAGTTAACCATCTCTCTAAGGTTAGCATGACCTTCCAACATAAAATTTCGTGAATCTAAATTTTTTTCTTGGGTAACATCAAGTAACACATGAATGGAATATATAAGGAGTTACACATAATATGTGCCAGTAGTTTTAAGTACTGCCAAACTATACATTAATAATAAATTTAAAATTTAATTTTGATGCATTGAAAATGTAAAGGAATTTATATTATCATTCATCATGTGTTATTATGTTATTAACTAAATTGTCAAAATTTTGTATTATTGATACAAAAATTTAATTACTCTTATGTTTTAAGTGATATGCCACCATAAAATTTTCTCTGAGTATCAATACTAAATAAAATTGAAATTCATATGAAAAATATATAGATATAACAACATATGGGTGAAGGGTAAATGAAAATGGCAATGAAAAAATGGATAGAAAATTATAAAATATTTAAATTAATTTAATTTGATATACTCATATTCTAAATAAATTTTATATTATCACACATATGAATTGATATTATAAATGAATTTTATATTATCATTCATTTATATATATATTAACTCATCATAAAAAAGAGTTAAAATTTTTTCCTTAATGAAAATTTTTAATTATTTATACTTCATTTTAATAATATGACACATTCTCATTCCCATTATTACTATAAAAAATTTATAATAAGACTAAATTAATTTAGAATTTTAAATTTGATTAATGCATGATCAATTTATTCAGTGCTACTATAAAATATTTTGAAATGCCACTTCTTATAAGGAAAAATCAACTTTGAACGATAAGTCAATTCAAGCATACGAGGGCCCGGCCAAAGCCCGACAAAAGCTAAGTTGTCCATGTTACCACAACCGTTCCCCAAGCACTACCTCGCTCATCGCCAAAAAGCGGCATAGTAATTCATCAAGTAGTCAATCATCCTACTCGAACCCGCTATTCAGCTATAGCGACCTCGGGCTCGCTATAGCAACCTTCCATAGTGTTCCTGAGCTAGGAACCATAGCTCAGAATGATGAACACTTTGCACGGTAAGATCATACCAAATGACAGACACTTACACATACGAGTCTATAGTCGACAAGAGGGACCCATCCTATAGCCTACATCCTACAACAACCGAATTTTAGTCTTTGACTGTCTTTTCCATTTATGCCTTGATGTAACAACTATAGTTGGTAATCATTTTGTCTCATTCTTCCCTTCCTTAAACAGGAAAGCATTGTTAGAAGGAGGGGAGGAGGCACCTTATAAGTCAATACTCTGTATAAATAATTCTCCATATTAATAAAATCTCCGCCATGGATGTAGGGTCTGGTATCACCCAAATTGAGCCAAACTATGTTAAAACCTTCCCTATCTCCCTTATTCCTCTAGACCATCTACATCACTACATCTCTCCTTAACATAGAAAATAGCTTAGTAAGAGAACTGATTTCCTATTGGTAGGAACTTGGCCCCAAGCCAAATTCCACCATCAATATTTTGGCACTAGAAGGAGGGCCAATTGTTTTCTGCATCTATCTCCCATACTTATTTCTGCAAAAGCAATGGCTAGAGGAAGAGCCACACGGAGTTCAACCACCCCAGTCATTCAACCAACAAACACCCCAACTATGAGGGCTCATCGTCATTCTACCCCTATCCCCAGAAATAAGGAGATACGAGCACGCGACCAACTGACACTTGAGAACACGGTAAAAGAGTTGACTAAAACTATCAAAGCCTTGACACAGGCTCAAGCCCTAGGGGCTCAAAGACAAGAAGAGATCATGACCCAACTCCAACAGCTTTATCAGGAGGCACAAAGAGGAACTCATGAGGATCGCAACAGTTAATGACTGGGAGGCTCTCAACGAGTAGAAAGCTCTGCTCCTTAGCTTGAAAGGCAACAACCAGCCATGGAGTAACTCCTCCAAAGGTTAAAACAACTAGAAGAGCACCCGCAATTTCAAAGCAACCATCCTCGCCACAAGGAAAGTTTATCACTCTCTGTGAAGATTGAAATGTAGCCTGTCCCATAAAAACTCAAAGTGCCCGTGATTCCACTGTATGACAGAAATAGTAACCTGTGCGATCACTTGGACATGTTCAATATCCAGATGGACTTACAAACAAATGACCCCTTGGTCAAATGATTCATCTTCCCAACTACATTAGGAGGTATACCATGAATATGGTTAAGAAACCTCCCGGCACGTAGCATCAATAATTGGGAAAAGTGCCAAAGAAAATTCGTTGATCAATACCGAGCATTAAAGAAACAACTTACACCTCCTTGCCATCTCGCGATGATCTTCTAGTACAATGGTGAGTCACTCAAAAACTATGTGACCAAATTCAGGCATGAAGCTAACTCAATGGAGAATCCCTCAGAAGAAAGTATCTTAACAGTAATCTCGATGGGACTTCACAAAGATGGCAAACTATACAGAAGCCTCTATAAGTCCCCAGCTTGAGACCTTGCTGAATTTTATGAACGAGTTGCCAAATAAATAGATGGGAAGAAACCTTCAGAATGGAGGAACCCAAGCCTAAAGTGGACCCCAATGGTCCTACCATGAGTAAAAAGAGGGGTAATGAGAATCATGATGACGCCACTCCTTATTTCACGAAGAAGGCAAAGCCTCAGTGACCTGGAGATCACTTCAAAAGCTACAGTATCCTGTCAAATACATAGGATAGAATCTTTGCCATAGAAAAGCACAATGAGGATTTTAGAAAGCCTAGACCAATAAGGGTGCCCATCAAGGCTAGATACCAAAGCAAATTTTACGCTTACCATAATGAGGCTGGACACATCACCTCAAAATGTTAGGCATCAAAAGATACCATTAAAGACCTCATCAGAAGAGGTCAATTGTAGGATTATGTGGCAAGACCATTAAAGCAGCAAACTTAACAAACTCAGTGGACCACTGAAAGAGGGCCTGAACCCTCCATCAGAACCATATTCTGACTTTGTAACTCTATCTTGAAATTGACAAATTTCACAATTATTATACAAATGACCCAATAGAATGTCATACATTGCCAATTGGTCAAAATTAAAAGCGATGCATGAATAGCCAATGAGTTTTCATTCCATCAACTTAGGGATTCATCTGGAGCTGAGATGACATGAAGCTTACCCCGTTGATACTTTTAGAGCAAACCATATCCCCTACACTAGGAACAAGGGTATGAATTCCTTGACCACTAAGCAACAAGCTTGCTGTGGGGCAGAGCAACAAGCTTGCTGTCTCGCTAAGCAATGAACTTGCTGGTGGGCTAAGCAACAAGCTTGCTATCTTGCTAAGCAATGGGCTTGCTACCTCACTTAGCAACAAGTTTGCTGCCCCACTGAGTAATGAGCTTGCTATGGTACGTTCGTGCGACCCACTTGGCGATGAGTTATCACCTCGCCAAAACAAAACAAGACCAGGGGTGAGATAGCCCTAGAGCCTACCTTGGTAATGTACTCAAATTTAATGATAGCCCACCGACCCATTACAATGCAAGAAACTGAAACAAAATCGTTAAAGCTTTCATGCAACTGACTACCTGTAGCTGGCATGCAGATAAGAAATTGCAGCTCTCATGCAGTCAATTTCTCATGGCTCAAATGCAATCTCTCAGACGTAGCTTGCATGTGACCCCACTCTTACTTACAATAGATTAAGCAACCAAAAAGTTAAAGCATGATCGATTGGTTAGAAAGAAACTTCGTTAATCATTAGAAATTTACATACACTAATGCACGAAGCATCTGGTACAACATTCAAGGAAAGAAAAGCTCATACAGTGAAAAGACCTCATTCAACAAGGAAAAATTACATCAGAAGAAGAAATGCAGAAACAAAGGCAAGAAGCTTAAAGACCTAGCATTACCATTCTTGCAAAGAAACCAGAAAGCCAACTACCAGTCATTGAGCTCTCACCTATAGGAAGGACAACAACTTCCAACTGCTCTTACTTATATTCCTCTGGCATATCCAATTGAGCTAGACCTAAAGCAATTAAAAAGCCATAAGAAGCTAGTTGGCCAGGCAACAACCTATAAGCAATGCCAAGAAGAAATAATCCAAGATCTACACAAGACTCCCCAAGAGCTCACCAAACAGATCCTACAATGAAGCCATGTGCAACAGGCTATCCATGCCTCCTAACACTTTGCAATAGACCATCCATGCCTCGACAAGCTTTACCAGAAGCAAAGGCACTAAAAATGTAGGAGGTTCTTCAGCCTCTTCCATCAAACTCTCTTACGACCAAAAAGAGTAAAATCCCATAAGTATAAAAGGATCAACTTGGCCAATCAAAAGATCTATAAGACGTCTGGCTAATTTCAATCTAATGGCCCAGATTCAATGAAAACACCATGCCAACGGCCAAAAATGGCAAATAGAAAAAAGCATGATTTCAAGCAGAATGAAAAGACAGACAAGAAGTCTGAAATGACATTTCGATCAAGTAAGGACTTTGACCAGAAGCATGAACAAACAAAGCCTTAAAAATCTGTAACTCCCAGTCCGTAAGTGAATTGAGAGTTAGGGGACTTATGTTATATGAAAAAATCGACTTCGAACAATAAGTCAATCTGAGCCTGCAAGGGCCTGACAAAAGCTAAGTTGTTCATGTTATCACGACCGCTCCCTGAGTACCACCTTGCTTATCGCCAAAAAGTGGCACAATGAGGTCGTCACAAGATCAGCTTGTTAAGCAATCAACCATCCTACTCGAAGCCACTATTCTGCTACAGTGACCCTGGGCTCGCTACAGTGACCCTATTGACACCAAAATCTAGTTAACTAGTTGTAGTTTAGTGTTACTCCTGACTACAAGCTAAAGATGGAGAAAAACAATAAAGAAGATTGGATGAAAGGAAAAGGAAAAGGAACACCAGGGGTTTATCATTGTTTGGTTAAAGCTAATTTGGCCCCTACGTCCACATTGTTCTTTCATTACTTCTAGGAAGGTGCTTTTTACTGGGTAAGATTACAATTAGCAATGGCAAATAGGATGCACTTTCGATAGTAGCAGAGTTTCTGCATATATATTTCTATCTATCTCTCTACACGGTGATCCTTCCTTTCTATTTATCGAAAGAGAGAAGGTTATAGATGTAATTTTACAATCAATAGAATGATGGCCCCCACCGCTTAGGGCATTTAATGCTTGCTGTCAGATAATTAATGCTGAGGAAATCATTATTGAACTTCCGGAGAGTTGATGTGTAAGCTTAAGGTTTGAGCTATCAACTGTGGATATGAGTTTTAGATTACTGACTGGATTCCATATGAGTGCTTGTTGGTAGCGAGTGAGTGAGTCAGGGTTGAGTGCATTGGCGATTCTGATTAGGCCCTATCACCCTTATGTGGGTCATTCTCCCGGGGTGATAGTTTCTCATTGAGGGGTTTGAAGCCTTCTCAGCAAATCATGTATCTCTATTTGTGACCACACGGGATGCTCATGACTCATGTCTGATTATTGGGGTACTCACTTAGTGAATTTGGGCTCTAATTTGTGCCTCTGCCTGGTCTATTGCATTTCCTTTTGGACCTTGGGCAGCCCAAATTATTTTTTAGGATAATGCCTATAACATAAGCCCCCTAACTCTCAGCTCACTTTGTGGGCTAGGAGTTGCAACCAGTAACCAAAGCTTTTAAATTGCTATTAGTTGAGGCTTCACACTGAGTTATGTCCTTAATCCTTGGCTTTGCCACATGAGTAAGTTAACGGTTTGTTGTGATTTGCCTTCCTGCAAAATTATATCAAGACAGATGTTGTAGAAAATTTTTCACAGAATAATCAACTAATGAAAAGGGGCAATTGGCTTTGATCAATAAAATTTTCATTTCAAGGATATGTGTGGTATTACCAGTCAGTCGTGCCAGCTTGTGCAAGGATTCTACATGGGGCTTAGTTCTTCACTTGGATTGCGAGGTGTTGAATTCTCTCGCACAAGAACTTTATGCTGAGATAGTACATTACTTGGATGCGAGATTTTCATTTTACCCCTGACCTACACAAGAATTCTGTGTGGCCAGCACATTAGTTGGATGCAAGGTCATTTTACATAAGAATTCTATGCAGGGACACCACATTACTTGGTTGCAAGATGTTTGTCAAGACCTTGACTTGTGCAAGAATTCTACGTTATCAACGCATTACTTGGATGCAGGGTCGTTCCATGCAAGAATTCTACGCATGACTGGCACATTACTTGGACATGAGATGTTTGTTAAGCCCCCGATCAGTGCAAGAATTCTATGTTATTAATGCATTACTTGGATGCAAGGTCGTTCCATGCAAGAATTTTGTGCAAGGTGAGCATATTACTTGGACGACTACAACAACATCATGGAGCTTATCTTGAGGACACCACCGCCCCACAATAGAGAGGAAAACCTTCTAGCCCCCTAGATTCACTTGTCTCCTGCCATCATGGATTAGCCTTTGGTTCTCGAAAGTGACATTGACCTAATTGTTACTGAGCAGCCTTCATCCTATGTCGTGACCCCTATTACAAGAATCGACCCTAATACCACAACCTAAAGCAGCAGTTGCCACCAAGGTTGCTACTCCCCATAATCTACCTCCCAAACAACAGAAGGTCGATAAGGGGAAGAGGAAGGTGAGTTCACATGGTAACAATGCTCTAGAGGTTGAGTCTGTACTTCCATTGGTTGAATCAGGCTCTAAAATGAAACACTATGCTCGAACCTTGGTTAATGGTGTGAGCATGATCTTGGGACCTAAGTAGAAAGTCAGGGTGCTGGAGGTTGAGAATTTTACCCTTAGGAGGATGGCAAGATACGCCGCTTGCATGATTTCATGGTAAGTATCAATTATTATTTTTGGTTTTTGTATTCACTTCGTCGCTCTAAACTCATTATTTTGTTTTTGCAAAGCGTCCTAACATTGCTAAAGATTAAGGAAGTGGCTTAAGGTCTAGAGGATAAGGAATTTTCACTTAGGGATGAGCTTACAGCATCGGTAGTTGAGAACCTTGAGTGGCATGAGAAGGTCAAGGAAATGGAGGCTATGGTCTCCAATAAGGCAGTACGGTGCAAATAGGTTGAGGTTAATTTTAGCCTCACTTCTAATGATTTGAGGAAGGCCAAGATAGATCTTGATGAGATGAACACATAGCTGTAGATGGCCAAAAAGGTTGTCGAAGATGCCATGCAAAAGGCAAGGTCCACAGACCAATGGGCTGAGACTACTGAGAAAGAGCTAGAGGTGCTGAGAAAGGAGCTTCATATGATAAAGGCGGAGATGTCTTTGAGAGTGACGGTTATGGAAAGGGAGTTAAGACAATGGACTTGCGAGGCTTTCTTTTTTACCTTGTGGGAGAAACATCCTGAATTGGATTTCTCCTTCTTTGGTCCGCAGTCTTTACAAGCCATGGAATTCTTCAAGAGGAGTGTGGCTAAGGATGGTTCCTCGAACAAGGAATGAAGTGCTGAGGTGGAAGCTCTTCTCAACAAAGCTGCAGCTCTAGCGGTCGAAGCTTCTGATGACCCCGTCCCTAAGTCTCGTCTTGATGCTAAGACGCAGGCTTCCTAGGATATTATCTTTGTAATTTTAGCTTTCTTTTGTGGACAATTCATAAGCAATTTGTATAATGATCTTCGTTATGAAAGTTGGCTCTTTTTTTGCGGACACAATGCTTGGATGTGTGAAATCTTAATTTTGCTTTCACTAGGACAAGATTCCTATATGTTACATCAGTTGCTACTTTACTGCATAAAAGTTTGCACCAAATCCCTTCCAGACTTTATTCTATTAGAATTTAAAAAATTGCATACATGTTTTTGATGTGGCCGATTTTCATGAGTTGGGACACTTATTGGTAATAACGGTGAAGATGCTCAACATTCCAAGCATGGGAAAATTCTTCTCCATTCAAGTCTGCTAGGTGGTAGGCTCCATTACTTATGACCCTTTTAATCAGGTATGGACCTTCCCAGTTTGGTCCAAGGGTCCCTTCACTAGGCTTTCGGGCTCCTAAAAGAATGAGATGTAAAATGAGATTGCCAAGCTTGAATTTTTGGTATTGCACTTTTCGGTTGTAGTACCTTGCAATATGACGTTGATGAGTGGCGATCCTAAGGCTAGCTTTTTCCCTTGCTTCCTCCATGAGGTCTAGGTTTGCGTTAAGCAATCGGTCATTGTCTCCCGATTCAAAGGTAATCCTTCACTGGGTTGTGACTTCAAGTTCTGTAAGGATCATCGCTTCACATCTGCAGACCATTGAGAAGGGGGTCTCCCTTGTGGAGCTACAGGGCATGGTTCTATAAGCCTATAGTACCATCTGTAATTCATCCATCTATACTCCCTTCTTTACTTCTTATTTAGTCTTTAAGATCTTCTTGATGATCTTATTGACAACTTCTACTTGCCCATTGGCTTGTGGGTGGTCTACAGCTATGAAGCTTTTGACAATTTTGAGGTCGTCGTAGAACTTGATGAACTATTCACTGGTAAATTAGGTCCTATTGTCAGTGACGATCTATTGGGGGACCCCAAACCTGCAGATGATGTTATTCCAGATGAACTTCTCGACTTTGGAGGATAAGATTTCTGCGAGTTCCTTTGCCTCAACCCATTTTGTAAAATAATCCATGGCTTGGGAAGTGGCCCGATTAAATCTATCCTCCAGATAGCAAATGGCCATGGGCTCGTCATTTGTTTTAGGTAAGCTAGGGAAGCTTGTGGTACCATTGCAAACCTTTGGCACTTATTGCACCTCTTGACGAGGTCTATCCACCTTGTTTCATGGTTGGCTAGTAGAATCCCTGTCAAAGTGCCTTCTATGCTAAAGATAGCCCACTAGCATGATTCCTGCAATGTCTTTTGTGAATCTCCCTTAAGATGGTGTTGCAGTCTTTGCCATCTATGCATCTCAAAAATGAGGTTAAGAACCCTCTTTTATAGAGCACGTTATCATAGATGCAATATCTAGCTACTCAAGCCCGCAGGCATCATGCCTCAAATTTGTTTTCTGGTAATTTCTCATTTTGCTTGTAGTCCAAGATTGGATTCATCCAGGAATTAGGTGTCTCGATGACCACCATGACTATGTCCTAAGGTTTAATGCTTGGGGATGAGAGAAGCTCTACCGAGATTGTCTCCATGAGATTTGGGTCGTTGTTTGTGGACAAACGAGCTAGAGCATCAGCATGAGCATTCTAGGCTTACGGGACTTGAGTGATTTGAAATTGTTGAAAGGAGCCCATTAACTCTTGGACTTTCTGGAGATATTTCATCATTCTTTGTTCTTGAGCTTGGTACTCACCTTTTATTTGACAAACCATAAGTTGTGAATCACTGAAGATCCTCAATCTTTCAGCGTGCACTTCCTTGGCCCATTGTAAGCCTACCAGTAGGGCCTCGTATTTAGCTTCATTATTCATGGCTTGAAATCCAAACCTTAAGGCACTAAAGATCTTGTGTCCTTCGGGAATGACAAGAAGTACTCCTGCTCCAGATTTTTGGTCATTGGATGACCCATCAACTAATAGTTCCCACCATGAAGTTTCAAAGCTTTCTACTTCCTTTTAAATAGGCCCTATGAATTCAATGATGAAGTCAGCCAGTGTTTGTCCTTTGATAGCGGTCCTATGCTTGTATTCAATATCAAATTGACCAAGCTCTATTACCCATTTGAGTAGCCATCCGAAGGCATCGGTCTTTTATAGAACTTGTCTTAATGGGTACTGTGTAAGGACCCTGATGGCATAGGCTTGGAAGTAAGGTCATAATTTCCTTGAAGCGATGACTAAGCGTCAATGTTACACTCAAGGCATACTGATATACCCCTAGATACACGGTTAATCTTTCACCTTCTCGTGCTTTAGAGAGGAGAGGTGTTTGGCCAAGGTAGGCTTTAAGTTCTTCAAATGTGACTTCAAAATTTAGGGTCCACTCGAACCTCTTAGCCCTCTTAAGGATGTCAAAGAAGGGAACACATTTGTCTGTCACTTTTGAAATAAATCAACTGAGCGTAGCGACCTGCCCATTTAAGCTCTGAATGTCTTTTGGGCTGGAGGGAGAATGCATTTTAAGAAGTGCTCTAATCTTCTCTGTATTTGCTTCAATTCCTCTGCTGTCGACTATAAAGCTGAGAAATTTACTTGAGGCTACATCGAATGTGCATTTATGTGAATTCAACTTCATCTGGTACCTTCTTAAGGTTTGAAACATTTCGCCAAGGCCACAGATGTGATCACCAAGTTATTTGGACTTCATGAGCATGTCGTCCACATATACCTCCATCGTTTTGTTGATCTATTCTTGAAACATTTTATTCACCAACTGCTGATAGGTTGCCCCTATGTTTTTAAGCCTAAAAGGCATCACTTTGTAGTAATATAGTCTACGATCAATAATGAAGGAGGTGTGTTCTTCGTCCTATGCAGACATCGGGATTTAGTTATACCCTGAGTAGGTGTCCATGAAACTGAGGAGTTTGTGTCCTGCTATCACATCCACAAGCTGATCTATTCTTGGCATAAGGAAGTTATCTTTTGGGCATGCCTTTTTAAGGTTCATGAAATCAATACATGTTCTCCATTTTTCATTTTTCTTTTGGACAGGGATAGGGTTGGATACCCAGGTGGAGTACCAGGCCTCTCTGATGAAATTGTTTGCCAAAAGCTTGTCCAACTCTTCCTTGAGAGCTGCATAGCATTCAATGGTCATCGGTCTCCTTTTTTGGCAAATTGGCTTAGCTCGGGGATCAATACTCAATCTGTGTGATGAGTTTGCCTTGAGGAAATTTGCTAGTTGCATTTTTACATCGAATGGTAGGCATTTCCCCACCTTGAGGCATCTCTTTTTGTCCATCTCACTTACCGATACACTCTCCAGTTCCTTTACTGGTCTAGTGGCTCATTCGGCAACCACTTCTCGAGGGTGAAGGTCATAAGCGATCCCTTTCTTGCTTGTTTAATGGGGATTTTCTCTACATACTTTCTTTCCTTGCATCCTGAGTTTGACTGACTCTTCATAATAGTGACAAACTGCTTGTTGCTCCCCCGATACACACCCAACTTCATTAGGGGTAGGGAATTTAATGGTAAGCGTCCTAGTTAACATCACCATATCAAAATCATTCATAGCAGGCCGTTCCAACACTACATTATAAGCCGAAGGACAATCTATGATCAAAACGTTTGTCGTGATAGTAGCTTGTTGGTCGAGATCCCTTATAGTGAGTGGGAGCTTGATTCGTCCCACTAGAAGTATTCCATCTCTAGTGAATCCATAGAGAGGCTCTAGCGATGGGTCTAGCTGTTTTGCATTTATGTCTATTTGGTCAAAGCATGCTTTATACATCACATTAATAGAACTCCTAGTGTCCACCATTATTCTCCTTACATCCACATTACCAACCTTCGACCTATTGACAATGGCATCAATGTGAGGGTAATGGACTCCCGATGTATCTTCTTCCATCAACGAGATGTCTTTTGCAGCAACTTTATCCTTTTTCCTTGGTCTGTCAATTTGAATGTGGCTAGAAAGTATAGTATGGCCTGCTGTTCATATATAGCGATCGTATGATCGGTTGACATTCCTGCAATGTTGGGTCCACCGTGTATGGTGAAGATGGTCCTTGTTAACCTGAAAAGATTAAGTTAACCCCAAAACAAATTTTGCATCACTACTTATTAATTTTGGATGTTGAAAAACAACTGAAA
>JANHAO010007099.1:0-20571 GCA_026873985.1 Saraca asoca
ACAAGTGATTATCAAAATCTCAATAATCATATTAACATCTAAATTAAATGGATCCATTCAACTTAGATATCACAATAAAAATAGAGAGGAAAGGAGAAGAAATGACCAGCAATTTGAATGCAAAATGAAGGAATAAGATCTCCACATTAATCTTAAGTTTGTCAACCCTTGGACTGATTACACAGTTAGCCTTCCATGGAAGGCAGAAAACTACAAAAAAAAGGAAAGCAAAATCTTGATCTCAGCACACAAAAAAATCTCTAAAGATTGAGCTCTAAAACTGAACTAAAAGCTTCTAACAAAAAGGAGTTTTACTACCCAAGAAAAGGAGAAGCTAGCTTGCTGTTTGGTGAGTAAGCAATGATAGTTGATGTAGATGGTTGCTTACTACCACTCTTTCTACATGAACTACCCAATGCAGACTGCTTCTTCTAACTTTTACTACTCTCCAGCTGGTTGAGTGTGAGTTGGAGCAAAGGATGATGAATTGGGCTCAAGATCCACGCCAATTGGGGCTTTAAAACTCCAATTCTGCAAAGGCCCAACTCACAGCAATTCTGTCTCTATGTTGTAGCTCATTTTTCACACCCATAATGATCTATTCAGCTTAGGAAGTCTTCACAAGAAATGTGGCCTTATGTCTTAGCTTCCATTTCAGCTTAGTTTGACCTCAATTGGACTTACATAACTCTAGTTATGGTCTGATAAGTACACAAAGGTCAGGCTGCCCAAGATAGTATTCTGGTCTTATTTTTAACTCTAATTTTAGGTATCCAAATGAGTGATTCAGTCTTGGAGTTCTTCATGAAGGTTGTAGAGCTATGTCTTATCTTTCCTACAAGATAAGAATCACATTAATTGGATAAGTGTATCTCAAGTTATGACTAAAATACAAAAACTATTTAAAATGGCCAAATTCTACAGAATTTTGCATAATGCTCCAATTGACACTATACCATAAATATGCACTAACACAGCTGAAAGTAAGTCATTTTGGACCTTAAAATGCTAAGTTAGAGGATAATTAAATGAATTAAATATTTTGTTATCAATGTTCCAAGAGAATAGACATTGGTTTTGTTCTATATGGCATGATCCTTACCCCCTTCTCTACCAAATTCAAAATAAATCTTCTGATGAAATTTTGTTTGCACCACCAAATGCAACAACAATGATTACTGCATCACATTTACACAAGATGAGTTTTAAAGAAAATGAGCAAGGGAAATGGAGCAAAGAAAGATCTAGACCTACTCAACCATTTGGAGAAATTTTAGACTTAGTTGAAATTTCTATTGAAGCTGAAGCCAAGATAACTGAAATGATGGAAAGAATGCACAAACACATGTCTAATTAAACAAACAAAATATATGATGCTCAAGAAATGTGGTTTGACCTTATAGAAGAAAGAATGTCTCATATGGAAGAAGAAAGCTATAAAAGAGACAATGAGATCAACCAAAGGCTCAAATCACTTAAGGTTCAAATTCATGAGATCAGACTGAGACTGCAACAATATGAAGATGCAAAACTTTAGAAGATAGATTCACCTCTTGTAGAGTAGTTATTTTTATGCTTATCTGATATTTGTATCCCATAGTCCCTTTCCCCTATCTTGTTCTTATCATTGTTAATATGCTTTTCTGACTATCTTTTAAGTTGTCATGTAATCTGACTTTGTTTGATATTTTTATGGTTATTGCATCTTAATTTTGGATTTTGTTTTGATATTTTAATTCTGGATGATATATATTTTTGTTATTTACTGTGATTACTAGAATTTACAAAGTTTTTTGATTAATATTACATTCTTATTATAGATATTATATTTTTTTTATGGATATTACATTCTGATTTAGATTTTATTCTAATATTTTGATTTAGGTTGATATATGATTTTTTTTACATATAAATGTTGATTAGATCCTGATTATTGTATTCTACTCTCTTTTATTATATATTGGTATATATTTTTTATATTATTTTTTGATGTGCCAAAAGCGGAAGAAATATAGAATTTTTAATAAAATCCTATAAATTTTAGATGTTATTTTCAAACTAAAAATAATTTTTTTAATGAGATATTATTTTCAATTTAAAAGGGGGAGAAAATTTTCAAAAGGGAGAATTTTCAAAAAGGGGAGATAATTTTTTTTTTTTTTAGGAAAGATATAAAAACTATTTTGATTTTACTGAGCCTCATCTAAAATTATTTATCATCATAAAAAAGGGAGAGATTGTTAGCCTAGGTTACCCTAACTACATATTTCTTGGTTTTGATGTTGAAAAATAATTTTAATCAAATCATTTACATTACTATTTGACATTATATTTCACTGTTTATTTTAATTTGTTTTACAAGTTTCAAAGTATATATTTGATTCAAAAGATCAACATTAGAATTGGGAATTATTTTATTGTTTATAAGATTTTTTGTAAATAAATTCAAATGAATTTTAATTCAAACAAATATTTTTAAAATGAGGTAGATAGAAACAAACCACTTGAAGAAAGCAAGATTTTTATAAAAATTGTTTTACACATCATGAATCGATTCATATTCAAAAATCTATGCAAATTGATTCATCAATTGATTCAAAAAGAAAACCTTTCAAAAATTTTAAAACTGAGAGTTGGGATTTTACTTTGAATTAATTCACGAATTGATTCACAAACTAAAAATTAGTTATTCTATTATAGATTGTTACAGTAGTTATAAAAGCCCAACTTCCTTCGATTTTTTAAATAGATTTCACATTCTTCTATCTTCTTCAAGTTTGAAATCCAAAAATCTCTAAGCAAAAGTATTAAACTAGATTTCTCTCTACCTCACAAGATTTCCCAATTCAATCAAGAGTTTTGAATCAAGATTCTACTAAACTCACATTAGCTATATGAAAATTTTTCTCTTAAACTTTCTAGTATTGTATTTCTTACTTTACCTTCATTGTTCTTATATTTTCTTTTGAGGTTTCTAGGTTGATAGAAATCTTGTATAGGTTAGCAAGAGCCTATTTTAATTCTTGTGTTCAGGTTTAGAAGAGCCCTGTGTAATTCTTCTAGGTTAGCAAGATCACTATTATAATTCTTATGTGTAAACTAGAAATTTAGGAGCCTATTTTTAATCCTGATAGTTTTGTTAATAAAGTGGTCTTCTAGTTGATGAATGATCAAGTGGAGTAGACTTGAATTGCGATTTCTATTTAAGTTAAACCACTTTAAAAACCTTGTGCATTGAATCTTTATTTTCCTACTTCTGAATTTACATTCTTACTACATAATTGTTAAATTCTATATTCTGCACATTCATTGATTAATCTTCTACAACTTTTCTTAATGCAAAACAACTCAATTACAATTTTGTCAAATTTAAAGAGTTTACAAGAAATTAATGGAGTATACAAATTCCCCTAT
Source organism: Saraca asoca (assembly GCA_026873985.1). Classification (NCBI taxonomy): domain Eukaryota; kingdom Viridiplantae; phylum Streptophyta; class Magnoliopsida; order Fabales; family Fabaceae; genus Saraca; species Saraca asoca. The sequence goes on from JANHAO010007099.1 coordinate 3,415, forward strand.
AAGAATAAGGGCAAGATCCAATTTCTGTAGTATATCTTAATTTGAGACCTATTAGGTTAATTAAGATTTTTATCTCAATTGTTGGTATTGTATACCTGACTCTTAATTCTTAATTTTAATTTCACAATTTCTAGGTTGATAGGAATTGGAGATATAGAGAAAGAGGTTGATCTTCCCTTGCATCTTCTTTAGTTGTAAAGTTGATTACAATTAACTAAAGGTGTAGTGTCAATTATATCTGTAGGTAGGCAAGAGCCTAGTCTAAATCTTGTGTAAACTAGTGTTTAGAAGCCCAGTCAATTCTTGTGTTTTTGAGTAATAAAAATGATCATCTAGTTGAGGATTGATCTAGTGGATGCAGACTTAAACTGAGGTTTAAGTTTAAGTTAAACCACTTTAAAATTTTAGTGTTCTTATTTATTCTTTTCTGCATTCTACGTTCGATATTCTATTGCACTATAATTCTATTTTTACTACATTTTTTATGATTTGTTGTAATACTGGTTTACTACATTTCTAATCTTAAACAAGCAACTGGTTTAATTGATCAATTTATAATTGAATTCCTAGTTACATCAATGACTTCAATATTATGTTGACCATCCAATAAAATCATTTTGAAAAACCTTGTGAAAGAAGAATACAATCTCAAAGCGAAAAGAGTATTTTACAAACGTAAAAAAGGGCAAGATCTTGATATTTGTTGTGACCTTCAGAACATATAGACCATCATACACTACGGAATGTCATATTATGGTAGGTAATAAGTATTTGAAGTTAAAATATTTCTCCTAATGATTAACAAAAACCTCATTCTCTTGGTACTCAAGCCTATTGCCAAATTCTATCCATTCATGGACATAAATGTAGAGAATGTTTCATACAATTCTTTAGGGGAGATGAAGCTAAATCTTGTCGATTTAGTGAAACTAAGAAAACAATCAATAAAATCTTTAGATGATTTCTTGTTGAGATTTCCATTGGTTAGGAGTAGGTGTTTTACTCTAATTCCAAACACAAAAATAATTAAAATACTAGCTGGTTGTCTTAATTTTGCAATAAGGAAAAAAATTTTAAATCAACAATTTACTAATATGCCTTAACTTGTAAAGAAAGTTTGACACGTTGAGTTGCTTCAAAAAGAGAAAGAAAGTCAAATAAAAAGGCTTTCATATAGAAAAGAATGAGTGCCATTTTTTGACATAGAAGCAATAAAAGAAAAGCAAGAATAAGAAGTAAATGTTGCAGAATTGCAACTTAGCCCACTTTATGTGTGTTTGGCTTTAAAGCAACAAAAGATATAAGAAAAGCTATCAAGCAAGGCATATTGACAGTAGATGAGATAAAAGATATAAAATACTACAAGTTTCATAATGTTTTTGGTTATATAACTAACAATTGTATTCATTTCAAAGATATGATCAGAAAAGCTATCAAGCAAGGCAAATTGAAGTTTGCTAACAAATAAAAATCTAAAATGATGGTTGATCTAGATCTATTTCCTATGGATTTGAATTATGTCAAGTTGTTTCTTATGGATACTAATGTGGTCTATATATATATGAGTATGATGACCCACTCGATGGGACATATATCCTAGAAGCATATCTATTAGAGAATGAAACAATATCATCATTTATTAAAAAAAATAAAAGGATCCAAGTCAAAGGAGGAAGCCTAAAAATATGTCCTGCTATGAGAAATATTATGATGAGGTCAAGATGATCCTCCATGAATAATGTGGAAGGAAAAAATTGACACTGATGATCAGCAAAAGGTTGATAAGCAAAAAAGGATATTGGTGTTTCAGATACTGGACTTTAACTATCAATCGAAATTGAAAAAGACTAATGATACTCTAGTCATTGGAAAAGGAAAGCAAAAAATTGTCAATCATTCTGGTGGCAATCCCAGTCATGTCCAAAATTAAAAGAAACATACTTGGAAGTCAAAACCTAAAGAAAGGCAGCACAAACCAAGGTTTTAGAAAAGAAAGAATGTTTGGCTGAACCTTGGTTGTCAAATAAAGTCCACAGTTTTGACTTACACAAAGTTGATAAATATAGGAAAGATGTTGAGGACAAAGTTCTAATTGATACTATTGACCAAAACCACCTTCACGATGTGTTGATGTCAAAATGAAGGATGTTAATATGGTTATTTGTTGCCTTTGATTTTTATCTTTTAAGAGATTGACAAGTTTGAGGATGACCTCCTCGATAATAATGTTGAAAGAGTAATATCATTTGAATAAGACATGATAATTGTATTTTTTGACTTGGCACATTTCAAAAAACTAACCAACATCATGAAGTCACACTTTACCCTTTGCACATCAAGGCTATTGTTGAAAGGAAACCAATCTCTAGGATCCTAGTGGATGAAGAAGCTACTGTCAATCTAGTACCTTAGACTATATTTTTCACATTAGGAAACACAAAAGAAGGTTTGGTCCCTACAAATATTGTTGTCACTGATTTTAGTGGTAAGATTTCATCATTTGATAGTGTTATTATGATTAATGTGTAGGTTGGTTTGATAACTAAATTGGCTCACGTTGTGATGCTACCTTTTAAGGCTAGTTATAATCTACTATTGGGTAGAGACTGGATACATACAGTGAGAACAATTCCATCAACAGTCCATTAAAAATTGGTGTTATGGAATAATGATCAAGTTGTTACAATAATTGTAGCCAATGATGACCCTAGCTATGTTCAATGATGTCATTATGATATGATCCAAATTTAAAACCTATAAACTTGGATTCTATATATCAAGAGTTAAATTCAACAAAGATAAGATATTGTCTATTGAATTCTTTTGAATTTAGCATTATTCCTCACATTGTGACTACTAAAGGTCTAACAAAAGATGTCGAGACTTATGAATAGTTTGGCAAGCCAGATGGCTAGACTATCGATATTATTAGCCTAGGTTACCCTAGCTACATATTTTTCTTGATTTTGATGTTGAAAAAGAATTTCAGTTTAAATCATTATCTGACAATATATTCCACTGTTTATTGTTATTTGTTTTGTTGGTTCAAAGTATATGTGATTCAAAAGATCAAAATTAGAGTTAGCAATTATTTTATTTTTAAAAGGTCTTTTGTAAGTGAATTCAAATGAGATTTGATTTAAGAAAATTTTTTTTATCATATATAATGAGGTATAAATAAGCTACTTGAAGAAAAAAAATCAAATATTTTTCAAATAAAGATTTTTTCATAAGTATAGATTTTATAAAATAATTTTATATCTTCTGAATCGATTCACTAATCAATTCATGTTGAAAAATCTATATCAATTGATTCATGAAGAAAAGCTTTCAAAAATTTTTAATTCGAAGGTTAGGATTTTTCTCTGAATTGATTCACAAATTGAAAGTTAGTTATTTTATTATAGTCAATTACAATAGTTATAAAACCCCTAACCACCTTCAGTTTTTATCAGTTTTTCATATCTTTCTTTCTTTTTCAAGTGCAAAGATTGCAGAGTAATTAGAGATTATTTAGACTTGATTCTACACCATTACATCTTTAAATAATAAGGATTTCAAATCAAATTTCTTTAGAATTCACATTGGTTGTCTGAGATTTTATCTCAAACTTTTGGTATTGTATTTCTTACCTTTGATTTTTTTTTTGAGATTTCTAGGTTGATAGGAATCTTGTTTAGGTGAGTGTTATATGTGAAAATCAGTTCATCCTGGATGGACACGCGAGAAGCCCAAGAGCGATAAAGGGACTAGCTCAAAGAGCATCCAGATCGCCTCATCACCAGGTTGTATTGCAAAGAGACCTCGTCAACCCGGGCTCATGCGTGAGAGAGCGAGTTCGACCTCTCCATTCTAAAGATGGACTTGCCCATAGACTAAATGACCTGGCTAATAAAGTGTGATCAGCGACCTAAGAGCTCGCTAGATAGAAGACCAAGTCATACTCCACCCTAACAGATAAATGAGGCCCTCCTACATAAGACAATCTGCAGTAACCCAAAAAGGAGATTTAGTCTGTATATTATGTCTTGTACATTATATGTTGATATAATGGATTTACTGCACATGTAATTACTATTGTAACCTCCTTCCCTTTATAAATATGGGGAAGGAGCCTTCTATAAAAGAAAGATCACCTGGACACAGGCAAAAACTCTACCAAAATAGAGAAGAGAACTTGAGTGTAGTAACTTTGTAAAAACACCATTTGAATAACATGCTACAGTGGATATAGGATCCGGTGATACGCGAATTTGGTTGAATCATGTTAAACCCTGTGTTTTCTTTCTGCTCTTCCCTTCATATTTGTTAATTTTGCTATTTTATTGTATTTGAAACAGATAAAGGTCAGAGATCACGAAAGAATCCCCCTATTGGCTAGAGTTTGGCTCAATACCAAAATCTGACATCAATATTTTGGCACCGTCTATGGGGATCTCACCTGTTCTGGTTCATTTCTTGTTGCGATGGTTAAAGGAAAAGCCACTAGAGCTTCAAATGCACAGCCCTATCCTCTGGATGGTCATGTCTCAACAACGAACTTGTCTATTACTCCTGTCATTAGAGCAACTACTAGTGTCCCTCCAGCCAGCTTAGTACAACTTGTTCTCACCGCCAATGGCGTCGATGGACCACAAGCCTGACTCTAGCATTAGGAGAAACTTGAACTCATGATGGGAGAACTGGCTAAAACAGTCACAATACTAGTGCAAGCACAAGCCCAGAATGTGCAAGGGCAGGCTGAAATCACCATACCTGAGGTCAAACATTATGGTGAAGCTAACCAGAGTTCGCATCACCATTTTGCACAATCGAAAAAGTGAACCAAGCCACCAAGTCTCTAGCCAAAGAATGGGGGGTTTGGATATTATGGTGGAAGGTCTCCTTCAAAGAGTCAAGCATTTGGAGGAGCACCCTCAAGCTTGAAATGACCAAGATCACTCTGCGGAGTGAACTCCCTTTTCTAGAGAGATCGTGGAAGAACCCCTTTCATGCAAGCTCAAAGTTTCGGCCATTCCATTGTATGACAGAGACAATGAACCACACAACCATCTGGACCTGTTCAACATCTAGATAGACCTTCAAGCTTGTAACCCCTTGATCAAGTGCCGCATCTTCCTCGCTACTTTGGGTGAAGTCCCTCGAATGTGATTTAGGAACTTCCCAGCTTGCAGCATTAGTAGTTGGGAGGAGTGCCAGGAAAAATTCATTGATTAGTATCGAGCGTTAAGGAAGCAACTCGCACCCCCATGAGACCTCGCTATGGTCTTCCAGGGTAAATAGGAAATGCTGAAAAACTATATTGCCCGCTTCAGGCGTGAGGTCAATAATGTCGAAAAGCCCTCAGATGAGGCTATCCTAATTGCCATATTAACGAGACTCCGCAAAGATGGAAAGCTATTCAAGAGTTTGTACAAATGCCCAGTAAGCAACATGGGTGAGTTCTATGAGCAGGCCATAAAATAAATCAGATGGGATGAGACTTTCGATCCACAGAAAATTGAAACGAGTAAAAACGAGTAACTCAACTTAGAACAAGAAGAGGAGTAACCGTGGGAACGGGAATGACAGCCTCGAGTGCTAGCTCGCTAAGAAGAGCAAGGATGAACGACCCCCATTCTTAGGTCGTCACAGCACCTATAACATCCTATCAGATGCTCAGGACAAGATCTTTACAATGGAAAGGGACAAAGAGGATTTCGGAAAGCCTCCACCCTTGAAGACTACCAGGAAGTCCAGGCTCAACCATGGGAAGTTCTGCGTGTACCAAAATGAGTTCAGGCACGTCACTTCAGAGTACTAGGCATTGAGAGATACTATAGAGGATCTCATCAAAAGAGGTCATTTGCATGACTACGTTGTGTAGCTTTCCAGGCAGTGGCTTGGACCTTCCTGACGGGACACCGAGTAAGAGCAATATCCTACTATCAGGATGATCTTTTAGACTTTTATACTTTTTTGTAAACTATGTAAATATTTTGAATGCGACTATTGATTCTAAATTTTCTTTGCACAGGTGATTCACCTAACTAGCACCCTCTTTATTTGGGCACAAGATCACCCTAACCACAAGATCGACTGACGTCTTTATTTGGACACAAGATCGCCTCGACCATAAGATCAGCCACCCTCTTTATTTGGGCACAAGATTGCCACAGCCACAAAATTGACTGACCTCTTTATTTAGGCACAAGATCACCTCGACCACAAGATCAGCCACCCTCTTTATTTGGACACAAGATCACCCCGACCACAAGGTCGGCTACCCTCTTTATTTGGGCACAAGATCGTCTCAACCACAAGATCGATCACTTTTTTCTTTGGGCACAAGATCGCCCTAGCCACAAGATCAGCCAACTTTAATTTTGTAGCTCTCATGCGAACTCAATTATGTCACAGCTCTCATGCGAACTTATTCATTTGGCCATGAGATCGGCCCGAGCATGAGATCCCTCACTTATTAATTCTGCAGCTCTCATGCAAACCTATCTATTTGGCCACGAGATCGGCCCGAGCATGAGATCCCTCACTTTTTAGTTTCGTAGCTCTCATGTGAACTTAATCATTTGGCAACTTTCATGCAAACTTGTCTTATTATTTTATGATTCCCATACTAACTTGTCTATTTATTTGGCCATAAGATCAGTTTAAGCATGAGATCACTCTAATCTGTAACTCATGATATCTCCTAATTATGCGCAGGTCACACAGATTGCTCAAACCAAAATGTTTATATGAGAAACAAAGACAACAAATAGAAATTGTAGAAAGAAGCAAAAGCTTTATTCATTAAAAGACCTCAATGAGGTAGATCTACATCAGAAAGCCCTGAATGTAGGCTAATCAAAATACAAAAGGGAAAACCTATGACTAAGAAGAGAGACCGGCCATGAAGGGCTACACTCTGGCTAACTAGAGCTCATGCGCCACCAAGGTCTTTAAATTTTCCTTCCAATGCACAATCAACGGCAACACTGCAACCCCTTATTTCTTTGACCTGCAGCTCCTCATCTGATTCGTGAAGGAATCTAATCAAGAAGCACATAAAAAAACATCAGGAGCTTGGCTAGCCAAATAATTACCTCACGGCGGGGCTGAGAGGACACAGTTTGAGATCCATATGAGATCTCTCCATGTTAGCGGGGAAGCCGAACCTTCCAAGTTCTTTATGCAGTAGACCATACATGCCTCCATGGAAGGACAGAACACCAAAAACAATGATGGTTTATCAGGAAACTCCATGGTTTGCTCAGTGCAGTGATAGAAGGGATTCCCTTTACCTTATATAGAGCCAGGGCTAGCTCCATCGAAGGATCTAGATCTTTTCCCCTAACCGTCACCATTTATGGCCTCAAAAAAGGTTAAGTTTGACTCAGCAATAACTACTGGACACATGCCATAAGAAACGTGGCCTAGAGCAGATGAAAAGATAGTCTTAGGAGAAGACTTTGACTGATCAAAAATTGAAGGGTTTCAACTCCCAGCCTGCAGTGTGAGCTAAGAGTTAGGGGGCTTATGTTATATGTGAAATTAGTTCATCCTGGATGGATGCATGAAAAGCCCAAGAGTGACAAAGGGACCAGCTTAAAGAGCATCTAAATCGCCTCATCACCAAGTCGTATCATGAAGAGACCTCATCAACCTAGGCTCGTGTGAGAGAGAGTGAGTTCAACCTCTCTATTTCGAAGACAGGCACGCCCATAGACTAAACAACTTAGCTAATAAAGTGTGATTATCAACCTCAGAGCTCGCCAGATGGAAGACCAAGTCACACTCTACCCTAACGGATAAATAGAGTCCACCTGTAAAAGACAATCTACAGTAGCCAAAAAAGGAGATTTAGTCTGTATATTCTACCTTGTACATTAAATATTGATGTAATAGATTTACTACACATGTAATTACTATTGTAAGCTCCTTCCCTCTATAAATATGGGGAAGGAGCCTTCTGTAAAAAAGAGATCACCCAGACATAGGCAGAAACTCTACCAAAATAGAAAAGAGAACTTGAGTGTAGTAACTTTGTAAAAACACCATTTGAATAACACGCTACCATGGATGTAGGGTCCGGTGATACCTAGATTTGGCTGAACCACGTTAAACCCTGAGTTTTCTTTCTGCTCTTTCCCTTATCTTTGTTAATTTTGCTATTTTATTGTATTTGAACCGAACAAAGGTCAGAGATCCTAAAAGAATCCCCCCTGTTGGCCGAAGTTTGGCTTAATACCAAAATCCGATGTCAACAGTTAGCAAGAGCTTGTTGAAATTCTTATGGTTATTTTAGATTTGAAAGAGCTAGGTGAACATATTCTAGGTTAGCCAGATCCTTATTGTAATTCTTATTTTAAACTAGCATTTCAGGGGCCTCTTTTTAATCTTGATGATTTTATAATAAAAGTGGTAATCTGGATGAAGATTATCTAGTGGTGTAGACTTGAATTGCGATTTCAATTCAAGTTAAACCACTTTAAAAACCTTGTGTACTGAATCTTTATTTTTTTGCTTTTGCATATATATTCTTGCTACATAATTGTCAATTTCACATTCTGCACATTTACTAATTGATTTTTTTCAATTTCTCTGGATATAAAATAATTCTTTACAATCTTATTAAATTCTAAGAGTTTACAATAATTAAAGGAGTATATAAATTCCTTTAAAGTTCCTTTAAAGGAATAAGGGCAAGATTCGTATTATACAATTTATCTGGGACCCGCAAGTATGTGTGATAGAAAAAAAATTTTGGTAGCCACAACAAAGGAAAAACCCTAAATTTTGCATATGATAATGATTATGTAAAGTTTTAAGGTTTCTCTTATAAAGGATGATATAAAAAAATGTAGAAGTTCAAGATCTTCTTGAAGAAATTAATTTAGGACTTGATAGCCAAGAAAAGAAGCCAACATACGTAAGTAAGTTGCTTAATGTAGAGACTAGGAATAAAATAATGAGTGTTAAGATAATTTAATGATTGTTTTGCAGAGGACTATAATGAGATGCCTAATTTAAGTTGAAGCCTTATGGAACATGTTATCTATCAAGAATGGTTCCAACCAATCAAGCAGTTACCCAAGTGGTTTTTTTTAGAGGTTGAAAATCAAAGAATAAATCAAGAGATTACTAAGGCCTGGATCTATGAGAGCAACCAGATATGTAGAATGGTTATCAAATATAGTGCTTTTATTAAGAAAAATGGCAAATTGTGGGTATGTATAGATTTTAGGAACCCTAACACAATAGTGCCTAAGGATGAATATCCTATGCCAATGGCTGACATGCTTGTCAATGCAGCATTTGGACATGAAACTATTAGTTTCATGGATGGACATTCCAAATACAATTAGATATTTATAGCTAAAGAGAATGTGTTAAAATTTTCATTTAGATGCTTAGGGGCCATTGGAACTTTTAAATGGGTAGTGATGTCATTTGGCTTAAAAAATTTAGGTGCCACTTACTAATAAGCTATGAACCTTATTTTTCATGACATGATTAGGAAGTTTATGGATGTATATATCAACAATATTATCTTCAAGTTGACTACTTGACAAGACCACACTGATGATTTAAGAGTGGCTTTTGAAAGGATGAGAAGCCACAGCTTGAAAATGGACCCTCTCAAATGTGTGTTTGGTGTGTCGTGAGAAACTTTTTGGGGTTTCTATTGCATAAGAAAGTGATTGAAGTCAACAACAATAAGGTAAAAGCCATCATGGAAACTTCCCCTTCGATATTGAAGAAAAAATTGTAGTCCCTTATTGGGAAGATCAATTTTTTGTGTTAGTTTATTTCAAATCTATCAAAAAAAAATAAAGATATTTTCTCCTTTTTTTGAAACTGAAAGATAAAGATGAATTTGCATGGCAGGAGAAGCATTAGTTAGCTTTTGACGACATCAAAAAATGTTTAATGAATCCACCTATCCTAATCTAGCCAATTCCAGGAAAACCATTAAAATTATATGTCCAAGTGTCAGAAGAAACTATAGAATGTTTATTAATGCAAGAAGATGATAATAAAGTATAGAGAGTAATTTACTATTTGTCGAGAATGTTGAATGTAACTAAGCAAAAATATTTAGCAATAGAAAAATTGTATTTGACTCTTTATTTTTCATGTACAAATTATGTTATTATATCCTCTTGACAACTATACAAGTTATATCAAGAACAAACATAATAAAATATATGTTGTCGAAGCCAATGATCCATGGTTGGGTTGGTCAATGGATGATTAGGTTAACTAAGTTTTCACTTCAATATGTACCCATAAGATTGATGAAAGGGCAATTAGTTGCATATTTTTTTGTTGATTATCCATCTGTTGAAGTAAAATAAAATGACTTAGTAAACATCCAATATTAAAGGCTATATTTTGGAGGATCAAGTCATAAACATAGATTAGGAATCAGGATGTTGATAATATCTTCTAATAATATGCCCACAAAATTCTACTTATGGCTTAGAAAACAATGTTCAAATAATGAAGTTGAATTTAAGGCATTAATTGTTAGCTTGAAATTGTTAATAATTGAAAAAGAAAAATTTATGGAGATTATTGAGGATTCCTATTGTGCATATTTTCGGAATTGCATAAATGGACTGGTAAAAGCCTAATAGATAGACTCAGCTAATAAGGCCCAACTCACCCAAGATTGAGGTCGTTAGACTAAGACATTAGGTTGCTAAATATGAGCTAAGGTCACTAGTCAACACGGGTCAAAAGCCACCTCAGGTCATTGAGAACGAGGCTCAACTCGCATATCAGAGCATGCATCCACCACCAACAGTCCAAGGAAATTCGTTCAGTCTCCTACTTTAATGGAAGTCTGTTAGAACCATCAACCCTTATCTAATATGTAATCCTAATCAAATCATGATACTTATCATTATAGATTGGCATTCAAATTGTAACCCTCAAACCATTATAAAAAGGGATGAAATCATTATATAATAGATATACAATTAATCATCATATATAGCACACTTAGTAAAAGAGAAATAAAAGCCATGGACTTAGGGGTCAAAGTGAAGTTAGATGAACCATGTTAAAAACTTCAAGTGTCTCCCTATTCTTCCTCTCTCTCTCTCTTTTTACGTTCAATCTATAGTTTGAGGTCTTGAACTTAGGTTGCCTAGATTTGACCATCAACATTTTGGCACTAGAGGAAGGGCCTTAAACTACATTCCCTTTTCTTTTTTGATGGCTAGATGAAGAACCACCAGGAGTTTAGATGCCGTAGTTAATCAGCCTTATGGTCATACAAAACAACAGAGGGATCCAGTCCTTCCCACGATAGGCACTTTTGTCGTCCCTGCCATAGGTGTTGTTGCTGACATGCCCCTAATGGCCTCACACTAGCCAGATATTATTGATGAAATACAAGCATGGCATTAGTATCATGAGGCACTAGAAAAAACAATAGGAGAGTTGGCTGAAGCTATTAGGGTATTGACTCAAGCACAAGTCCAATGCACATAAGAGCAAGTTGAGGGCACTACATAGAAAGAAGCTCTCCAACAGACACGGGAAGGAGCTTAGGAAGAAAGATTAACTAGAGAAGTATCTCAGCACACCCATTCAGCTTGCTTACCAGCTCATAGCCAAGGTTAGAAGTCCATCAAGCTCATGAGGAGAATGAAGTAGATCATTAGTGACGTGGGGGCTTATGTCAAGTTGAAGGATCAAACAGGCCCAATAGGAGACATGTCTTAGATCAAAACTCACCAAGCCAAAGACAGGGAAAATGCAGAACCTCAGATCACCACTCCCACGACAAGAAGAGGAACTGCCCATCTTCCAACCGTCAGTCTGAAGCTTAAGACCATATGGTAGAGAAGTTACTTCAGAGGGTATAGTAGTTGGAACAACACCCTCGGGCTCAAGACAACCAAAACTAGTATGAGGAGAGGAGCCCATTCACTAAAGAAATAGAGGCACAACCTCTCCCTCATAAATTTAAAATTCCTATGATCTCATAATACAATGGGGATAGTGATCCATACGACCACCTAGATGCATTCAATGTGCAAATGGATCTTTAGATAACTAATCCCTTGGTTAAATGCCACATCTTCCCTGCTACTCTAGGAGACATACCTCAAACATGGTTTAGGAATCTTAAAGCTCACAGTATTGATAGTTAGGAAGACTGCCAGAGAAGATTCATTAACTAGTACAAAGCACTGAGAAGGTAGCTCACACCATCCTGCCAGCTCGTAATAGTCTTTCGGTAGGAGAACAAATCATTAAAAGACTACATCACCCAGTTGAGGCACAAGGTTAGCAGCATAGAGAACCCCTCAGATGAGAGCATCTTAATAACGATCTCAATGAGACTTTACAAAGATGGAAAGCTATATGAGAGCATATATAAGTCTCCAGTGAGGGACCTAGGTGAATTTTATAAGTGAGCTACTAAAGAGATCAGGTGAGAGGAAAATTTTGGCCTGAAGAAGTTTGATCATAAGGATGAGATGAACAGTTCCGATCAAAATAAAGAGAAGACCAAAGATGAAAATAACAAGGACAGTATTGGTAACCAACCTATAAAAAAGGCCAGGACTAAACGACCTTAACATCAAGGCCACCATAACAACTATAGCATCCTATCAAATATCCTAGATAGGATCTTTGCGATAGAGAATGATAGGAAGAACTTTAGGAAGCTTGAACCCCTAGAGACTTCAAACAAGTCTAGGAACAGAGATAAGTTTTGTGCCTACCACAAAGAGGTCGAGCACAATACTTTGGAGTGCTAGGCACTTAAGGATATGATTGAGGATTTGATCAAGAGAGGTCATTTGAGAGACTATGCGATGCAACCTGTAGACAGTGACCTCATAACCCCAGCAACCATAATAATAACAGCTCCAGTGCTTGTAATTCTAAAGGCCCGAATTTAGACTACATTATTGGTGATCCCGTACTACAACTTATACTCTCTGAACTCGTAAGGCCAGTGATGGGACACTAGATGCAAACTGGGAAGGCCCACACATCATCAAGGAAGACTTGGGAATAGAACTTTAACAAATTTGAATGAAGTTGATGCCCTTTGAGCTTGGAATGTTGAACATCTAATCACCCTTCTAATCTAGAAGGGACATGTAACTTAATAAAGTCATGGCATGCTAGTTGAGGCGTATCTGTGCAACCTACCTGGGCACTCAAACATGTACTAGTTAAGGCTTATCCATGCAACCTACTTGGGTACTCGAACATTTGCTAGCTGAGGTGTATTTGTGTGACCTACTTAGGCGCTCGGACTCATGCTAGCTGAGGCGTATTCGTGTGACCTACCTAGGCACTTAAACTCAAAAAGATGGCTCTGATAATCAGGCCACAAAGAAGGCCAGAAATCAATGACCTTCCATGAGTGTGGAATGCTAAACATCTACACCTACATCCTTAATAAATTTTAGCTTACTCTTTTTTATCTTGCAATATTATTCCCTTATATTTATATTCATGTTTACTAAATTTGTGAATAGATTTTCAGTAGAATTCAAATCCAGAAGTGAGCTAACACCTAGTAACAAGCTCTCATCCCACAAAATTCATTGCCAACTAAGGCACTAAGTTAGTTGAGGTGCTATGGTGCTAAAATCCATTACCAATTGAGGCTCTAAGCCAACTGAGGTGCTAAGGCACTAAAATCATTGCCAAATGAGGCTCTAAGCCAGTTAAAGCACTAAGGTGCTAAAATAAAATCATTACCAACTGAGGCTTTAAGCCAGCTAAGGTGCTTAAATCCATTATCAGCTAAGGCATTATGGCGCTAGAATCCATTGCTAATTGAGGCACTAAGGCACTAAAATAAATTGATTGCTGGTTAAGGCTTTAAGCTAACTGAGGCACTAAGGCGCTAAAGTAAAATCATTGCTAGCTAAGGCTCTAAGCTAGCTAAGGTGTTATGGCACTAAAATCTATTGCCAACTGATGCACTATGGCGTTAAAATTCATTGCCAGTTGAGGCTCTAAGCCAGCTGAGGCATTATGGCACTAAAATCTATTGCCAACTAAGGCACTAAACCTGCAAAGGCGCTATGGTGCTAAAATCCATTGCCAGCTAAGGCATTGAGCCAACTGAGGCACTATGGCACTAAAATTCGTTACCAACTGAGGCTCTAACCCAATTGAGGTGCTATGGCAATAAAATCCATTGCCAATTAAGGAACTATGGCACTAAAATCCATTGCCAGCTAAGGTGCTATAGTGCTAAAATCCATTGCCAGTTGAGGCTCTAAGCTAGCTGAGGTGCTAAAATAATATCATTGCCAACTGAAGCTTTAAGCCAGCTCAGGTGCTATGGTGCTAAAATCCATTATTAGCTAAGGTGCTAAGGTGCTAAAATAAACTCATTGCCAACTAAGGCTCCAAGCTAACTGAGGTGCTAAGATGCTAAAATAAATTCATTGCTTGCTAAGGCATATCCATGCAACCTGCCTAGGCAACAAAATTATTGGCAGGGACATATTCATGCGACTTAATATTTGGCATTGCATGTGACTATTACTTGACACCATATACAACCTACTATTCAACATCGCATGTGACCTACTCCCTGGCACTGCATGCGACCTACTATTCAGCACCACATATGACCTAATACCCAACACCGTATGCAACCAACCACTTGGCATCACACTCATGCATTCATCTTGACGATGACAAAGTCATTAGTTTGATAAATAAGGTCGATTGACCTATTGGACATTCATTTTAACTAAATGTTTGTTAAATCATGGTTTGCAGGAACTCATTCATTTCAACCCACATGTTATTATCTGTAAAGTATCCAGCTCAACATACTTGGAAAAGTAAGAAAATTATAAAAATTCATTAAAAACCTTATTCAACGAGATAAATATACATAGAGGTACAATAATACAAGATCAAAATAAGCCTGTAGCAATCATGGCCTATGAAGAAGACTGGCCTCTTGTGGGCTAAGGGATTGACATATTCAATGAGCAAGCTATCCATCATTTGGTTGTTAGCCAAGTTGCTCTCAAACTTCTCTCTATTCCCCTCCCAAGGAGGCAAAAGAATAAGAGATGAAAGAAATGAACCCATCAACATCACCATGAGGAAATGAAATCTATACAAAACTTTCCAAGATCATCAGAGAGGAATTATTCATGGGAATCTCCTATCAGCAAGCCATATACACCTCAAAGCACTTCAAGAACATGGGGGGGCTCAACCAATGCTTTCATCAAGTCATTCTAAGAAATAAGGAAAAAAGTGAAAAGTAAGGCTCTGTCGATTGTTGTGCTAATGACTATAAAAAATGTGCGCATTAAATGCAAAAATGATGGCATGGGCAGGCGAGCAGGTGTAAATGAAACGAAAGGGCAAGAGACAAAATGACAGCATCATAGTTGATAGCTTTTACTAGCTAGACTTCAGCTCCCAACCCATAAAACAAACTAAAAGCTAAAGAGCTAATGTTGTGGGTATTTTCAAAATCACATAAGTGGGCTAGTAAAAGCCCAATAGATAGACTCAACTAATAAGGGCCCAACTCACCCAAGATTGAGGTCGCTAGACTAAGACATCAGGTCACTAAATACAAGCTAAGGTCACTAGTTAATATAGGTCAGAGCAGCCATCTTAGGTCATTGAGAATGGAGCTCAGCTCGCATATCAGACTACACATCCACCACCAACAGTCCAAGGAAATCTGTTTAGTCTCCTACTTTAATGGGAGTCTATCATAACCATTAACCCTTATCTAATATATAATCCTAATCGAATCATGATACTTATCCTTATAGATTGACATTCAAACCGTAACCCCCCAACCATTATAAAAGGGGATGACATCATTATACAATAGATACACAATCAATCATCAGATACAATACACTCAGCAAAAGAGTAATAAAAGCCGTAGACGTAATGGTTAAACTGACTTTAGCTAAACTATATTAAAAACTTCTAGTGTCTCCCTATTCTCTCTCTCTCTCTCTCTCTCTCTCTCTCTCTTTTTATGTTCAATCTGTAGTTTGGGGTCTTGAACTTACGTTAACCAAATTCGATCATCAATAATTCCTAATTAGTAATCAATCAAACTTTTGGAGAATATAAATGTGTATATCTGAAAAAGATGTTGTCCATGTTTGACAAATTCGATGACGTGATTGTACAACATATTCTTCGATAAGAAAATATTTAGGCCGATGAACTTGGTTAACTAGTGATAACATAATATTTCATACATTTATTTGTCCTCTCACTTAGCATTTTAAACTTCAAAATTGCTTACTTCCAGCTGTGTTAGTGTGTATTTGTGATTTAGTGTCAATTGAATTCATTTTACAAAATTCTGTATAATTGGCCATTTTGAGCAGTTTTTGTAATCTAACCATATCTTGAGCTACACTTATCTAATTAATATAATTCTTATCTTTCAAGAAAGATAAGAGAGAGATTTATAACTTTCATGAAGATTACAAAAGCTGAATCACACAATTGGTCATCCAAAATCGGAGCTCAATTTAGAATCAAAATACTATCTTAGCCCTGTCCCTGGTAGCCTGACCTTCATGCATTCAACAAAAAATAACTTGAGCTATAGAGGTCCAAATGAGGTGAAACAAAACCTAAATGGAATCTGAGGCATAAAGCCACAATTTCGATGAAGACTTCTAGAGTTGAAAAAATCAATATGGATATGCAAAATGAGCTGCAAGTCATGGTCAGAAATGCTATGAAAATGGGCTTTGCAGAATTGGACCTTCAAGGCCCCAATTGGCATGGTTTTTGAGCCCATTTCAACATCCTTTGATCTAGCAAACACTCAGATAGTTGGAGACCTAAAAGAGAGCAGGAAAAGCAGAGAAAGTAGTCTACATTGAGCCACCACACGCAGAAGAGTGGCAAAGTAGCAACTAGCTATACCATCATTGCCTACTCCCTACTAGCAGCTACCTCTTCCTTTTACCTAGGTGAAACCATTTTGGCAAAAAGGCTTTTGCTTTAGTTTTTAGCTTAGTTTTAGAGAGTTTTTAGTGTAGTTTTATGGTATTTCTAGTAGTAGTAGTTTTAGCTTGTTTTTCCTTTTCTTTTCTACCTCCATGGAAGGCTGAACCTGTAACTAGCACAAGGGATTAATAAAGCTTGAAGATTTATGTTGAGATCTTGTTCTTC
>JANHAO010007100.1:0-20554 GCA_026873985.1 Saraca asoca
TATTTCTTGATGTAACACAACTATAGCTTGTAATTATTTTATGTAACTCTTCCTTCCTCTATAAATAGGAATACATTGTTAGAAGAGGGGAAGAGGCTAGAAACTTGTATGCCAAAATTCTGTAAAAACCTCTTTCAAATATTAATAAAAGCTCCGCCATGGATGTAGGGTCTGGTACCGTCTGGATTTAGCCGAACCATGTTAAACATTGCGTGCATGCCACCCTCTTTCTTCCTCTTCGCCACCTTCACCATCTTTTAGTCTACACATCCTTCAGGTCATAAAATAGCTTGGGGCATATGAATTACATGCACCCATTGGCTGAAGTTTAGGCTCCTCATACGAACTAAATTTCATCGTTAACATTCTTGGCACTAGAGGAAGGTCCCATCTGTTTTCCACATCTATTTTCCCGGTGTATTCATCATTGCAACTACAATGGCAAGAGGAAGAACCACTTAGAGTTCAACCACTCCAATCTTCCAACTAGCAGACACTCCCATTGTGGCGGCTCACCAGCATTCCACTACTATCCCTGAAACTCAAGAGGCTCAAATGCCTGGCTAACCCTAACCAACACTCAAAAATATGGTAAGAGAGCTGGCTAAAACTATTAAAGCATTGGCACTGGCTCAAGCTCAGAGTGCACAAAGATAAGAAGAAATCATGACATAGCTTTAGTAGCTTCGTAAAGAGGCTTAGAGGGAAACTCAGGAAGATCATGACAGTCAATGACTGGGGGGGCTTACAACGAGTAAGAAGCTCTACCTCTCAGCTTGAAACACAGAACCTGATAATGGAGGAAGTCCTCCAAAGGCTTAAAAGGCTAGAAGAATGCCCACGGCCTCAAAGTAATCGACCTTACTACGATGAAAGCTCACTATTTTCTGTGGAGATTGAGACGTATCCTCTCCCACAGAAACTTAAGGTGCCTGTGATCCCACTGTATGATAGGAACTATGACAAGTGACCACCTAGATGCATTCAATATCCAGTTGGATCTTCGAGCAACTGACCCCCTGGTGAAATGTCATGTTTTTCTGACCACATTAGGAGGAGTATCTTGGGCATGGTTTAGACACCTCCCAGCTCATAGCATCAGCAGCTGGGAAGAATGTTAAAGGAAATTCATTAACCAATACCGAGCTCTAAAGAGGTAGCTCGTACCTCCTTGCCATCTTGCAATGATCTTCCAGCGTAAGAATGAATCGCTAAAAGATTATATAGCCTGATTCAGGCATGAAGCCAACTCTGTAGAGAATCCTTCAGAGGAAAGCCTCTTAACAACCATTTTGATGGGACTTCACAAAGACGGAAAGCTGTACAAAAGCCTCTACAAGTCCCTAACTTGAGACCTCACTAAATTCTATGAGCGAGCTATCAAACAAATAAGATGGAAAGAAACCTTTAGAATGGAGGAACCTAGACAAAAAATGGATGCCAATGGTCCCACCACAAGCAAAAAGAGGAACGACAAGAGCTGCAGTCACGACCCCTCTCCTCAGCTCACAAAGAAGGCAAAGCCCCAGTGACCTAGAGGTCACTTCGAAAGCTACAGCATCCTATCAGACACACAGGATAAAAAAATTTTCATGGAAAGGCACAACAAGGACTTCGGAAGGCCTAGACCAACGAGAGTGCCCACCAAGTCTAGAGATCCAAGTAGAATCTGCACCTACCATAATGAGGCTGGACACACCACCTCAGAATGTTGGGCATTAAAAGATGCAATTGAAGACCTTATCAGAAGTGGCTGATTACAGGATTATGTGGTAAGACCGTCTGAATAGTAAGCTTAATAGGCTCAGCAAATCGCTAGCTAAGAACTAGAGCCCTCCATCAGGACCATATTCTAATCCTGTAACATTTTCTTGATATCGATGACGATAAGTTGTATCAATCATTCTATGTTGAATCAATGAAATTTACAGTCGATTGGCCTAAAAAGCATTATTTAGACAATGAGTTTTCACTCCACTATTGCAAGGATTCATCCAGGGGTGAGATAGCATGAGGCCTACCCTGTTGATACATCAAGAGAAAAATGTATCCCATACACTAGGATTAAGAGTGCAAATTCCTTAACCACTAAGCAACAAACTTGCTGTTTCGCTGAGCAATAAGATTGTTGTGAGGTTGAGCAACGAGCTTGCTATGGGGCTGAGCAATGAGCTTACTACCTCACTGAGCAACAAGCTTACTACGAGACTAAGCAATGAGCTTGCTACCTTACTAAGCAACAAGATTACTATGAAACTGAGCAATGAGCTTGCTATGGTAAGGACATGTAATCTCGCCTAGCGATGAGCTATCATCTCACTATAGTGAAACAAAATCGAGGGTAAGATGGCCCAAGAGCCTACCTTGATAGCACACTCAAATCATATAATAGGCAACAAGCCTACCATGTCGCAAAAACATCAAAACAAATTTGTTGCAGCTCTCATGCAACATATATTCACAGCTAACATGTGGCCAGAAAATCACAGCTCTTGTATAAGCCTTCATCAGTCATAGCTTGCATGTGACCTAATTTTTACTTGTCAAAGGCAACTAAAAGAAAAGACAAAAAGTTAAAAGCATAGTTGATTGGCCAAAAAGGTATTTTATTAACCATAAAAAATATATAAGCAGTGATGCGTGAAGCATCCAATATAACTTTCAAAAGCTACACAGAAAAGCTCATACACTAAAAAGCCTCAATAAGGTAAAATTACATCAGATGAAGAAGAAATACAGAAACAAAGGCAAGAAGCCTGAAAGTCTAATACTACCATTTCGGCTAAAAAATGAAGAGCCAGCCATACAAGGAGGCAAACTCCCACCAGTAGGAAGACTAGTAACTCCATTCTTGCTATCTTCCTATACCTGGCTAGCAGTTCTTCTTAGAGCAAACCCAACGCAGCTCAAAAGGGCATCGAGAGTCCCAATAGCCATACTGGATTCTATGGAAGGAGCTGGGAAAGATGGTCCAAGATCAGCACAAGACTCCCCAAGAGCCTACCAGACAGATCCTGTGATGAAACCACATGCAATAGGCTATCCATGCCTCCCAACACTCTATAACAAGCCATCCATGCCTCAATGAGCTTCACCGGAAACCAAGACACCAAAAACGTAGCGGGGCTCTTTAACCTCTTCCATTAAGCTTCTTTGTGAAAAAAGAAAAAGACCCTTAAGGTATAAAAAGACCAGCTCAGTCCACCAAAAAATCCATAAGACATCTAGCTGATTTTCATCTAACGTCCCAAAATGAACAGTAGTGCCATGCTAATGACAAAAAATGGCGAACAAAAGAAAACATGGCCTAAAGCAGAAATGAAAAGACAGACAAGAAGTCTAAAACAACAATCCGATCAAGCAAGGACTCTGACTGGAGATATGAACAAAGCCTCAGAAAAATTGTAACTCCCAGTTCGCAAAGCAAACCAAGAATTGGGGGGGCTAATGTTATAGGTGAAAATCGGCTATGAAGAATAAGTCAGCACAAGCTCGACAGAGGATAACTCACCTAGCCCATTAAGGATGCTATGCGAGAACCACATCAGTCATGACAAGGTCATCATAAGACCGGCTCGCTAAGCAGTTGACTACCCTGCCCGAGCTCGCTGTTCCGCTACAACGACAATGACCTCACTACAACAATCCTCCACAATGATCCCAAGCTAGGAACCCCAGCTTAGGATAGCAAATATCTCACATGGTAAAGCAATACCGAGTGACAGACACATTTAAATGCTAGTCTACAGCTGACAAGAGGGGCCTACCCTGCAGAAAGAAGCCTACAACAGCCGCATTACAAAAGTTTAACTGTCTTTTCCATTTATTTCTTGATGTAACACAACTGTAGCTTGTTATTATTTTATGTAACTTTTCCTTCCTTTATAAATAGGAATACATTATTAGAAGAAGGGAAGAGGCTGGAAAATTGTATGCCAAAACTCTATAAAAACCTCTTTCAAATACTAATAAAAGCTCCACCGTGGACGTAGGGTTTGATACCATTTGGATTTAGTTGAACCATGTTAAACATTGCATGCATGCCGCCCTCTTTCTTTCTCTTCGCCACCTTCATCATCTTCTAGTTTGCACATCTTTCAGGTTAGAAAATAGCTTAGGGCATATGAACTACACGCACCCATTGGCCGAAGTTTGGGCTTCCCGTACAAACCAATTTTCTCCATCAACAGGTATCATTTTCCATCTAATAAGTAATTATATTTGAAAGACCTAATTTTACTATATTTCTAATATTTAAATTTCATAATTTGATGTATGTCGATTAGACTACAAAGAAGGCTAGAAAGGTTGAGAGTAAGCAGGGCAAGGAATTGACTCAATCAATTGATCAGCCAACTCTAACCCAAGAGATGTTTGATGTTAAGCAAGGACAATGTTATCTTCTGTGACTGAGAAGATGTCGAATGATACATTTTATATTCATATGGATGCCTAAGTTGTGGGTTATGGATGTGACATATTTGTGACCAAGGATGACATTTTTGAATTGTGAGTTTATTTTTAACTTTCAATTCATACTCTTATTTATATTATAAAGTTCAAAATGTTTTGCTATTTCCTTGTAGAGGCTTTTGCATTGTGAATGTATGACCAAAGGACTATATATTGGACTTCTATGTCCACATTTACTTGCATCAGTAGGCTCCAGCAATGAAGAAAAGATAAAATGCATCTCAGGTGTCCTACAAAAAAGGGGACATTGTGATTTTGCACCATTTATATAGTTGTAAATATTTAATGCGATATTCAATATTTTGTTATTATAAGCATCAACTTGTTATTAGTTATTTGATATTTTGTTATTACAGGCAACATCGGATGCTTTGCATGATATATCCTAAGCAAAATGTTGTTTACTAGCTTGATCACTTAGGGCATCGGTTTATAAGAGTACCAAAACCTTAGTTGAATTGTGAGCTATTTTGTAAGTTAAAATTTAGCTTTGAGATTCATATTAGATATGATTTCCTTTATTAATATACCAATTTGTTGCATTAATCTAATTCAACAAATGTGTTAACACTTATTTTTTCTTGGGCAGCAATAAAAAAAGCTAACCTAATATGGATCACCTTAAAAGTAATTTTTCTTAATCATATTGAATACCTCTTATAAATAAATAATTAAAGTGTTTACATACAACTAGTTTACTAATTTGACAATATTACAATTAATTTTTCAAGACTATGAAATTGTAAAATTCTCCAATGATCATTAATTTCTTTCATTTTACTAAGACAATGAAATAGTGAAAATAAATTCGGCGCATTTATATTTTGTTATATGATAGAAATAAATTTTTAATTAGAAAATGATGTAGATATATGATATTATATATCAGTTTCAACATCAATAAATGGTTTAAAATCTTTTAGCATTATAAAAGTATAATGCATTCCCTCTTATTACCCAACATACTGCATGTTACTTTTTAGGAATAGTAGTTTAATAGTGGAGCACAAGAATTCCATTCTACAACTTAAACATATTTGGAACAATTGTTTAAGTTGTGGAATGAAATTCTTCTACCCTACTTTTCAAATTTGTCTTTCCAAGTAAGCAGTATGCTTACAGGAGAAAAAATTATACGCATTATTACTTAGTATATCATTATGCTCAAGCTTTCTTGAAGGTTTATAGTTTATTTTTTCCTTTTTCTTTCTCCTTTTTTGATTAGTTTGTGTATAAATGATATACTTCTATTTCCTTTTTCCTTTTAAACAAAGCATATGCACTGATCGTCCTTTAAACAAAAAGCTTCAAGCAATACCAAAAGCTTCAACAATTTAATGTTGGTTTGATTCAAGCAACTTAGAACCTTGATTCAACAATAATGCTTTAGTCCCAATTTTTTTCTAATCTTTCTGTGAAAAATTAATTTGGAGCAGGTTTGTATAATTTAATAAAAAAATAGAAACAATGTCAATTTTTTTAACACAAACCGATGCCTTTAACATAAACCGCAAAATTTTTTACAAAATTGAATATTATCTTATGCAAAAAATAATTTAATTACGGAAATATTATTAAATGGACAAAATAATTCAAGTATTTAAATATTATTTATTTGATAAAATGTTCAAAAAATAGTTAGACTTGGGCAAATTATGTATGAAAATGTAATAATATTCTATTCTAAGTAATTTTGTATTTGATTGAAATGTTTATTTATATTTGATTGGTTACAGTGCCCTCATCAAATAGGAAATGTTGAGTGTAGATACTTTATATTAAGGTATATGAGTGACATAATGACTCAAATAAAAGAAGTCATTATGATCCACAAGAGGGATAATAGTTTGATTTGGATATTTGATATATGGATATGTGATTTGCTGTATGTATGTCTATTTTGTAATACTTTGAAGATACTAGTCCTTACACTCAAGCTCAAATTGACTAACTTCGAGATCAGTGGGCTGAGTTTCTCCTATCCTATTGTGGTAAAGACCAATAGGAAAGTTGTAATGTATGCTTTGCAATTGTAATGAATTACAATGTATATCTATTTTGTTGTACTGTAAAGTTGTTATGAATGAGTAAGTGTTTTGTTGTACTGTAAAGTTGTTATGAATGAGTAAGTGTTTTGTTGTACTATAAAGTTGTAATGAATTAGTCTCTTTTAAAAAAAAAATTAATTGAGTGAAAAGACGACAGTTTTCTAATACGAACCAACATTGTTAATGCTTTACACATTGTTTTCATGATAATAACTAATATCTAAAATGAAAATTATAACATATAACATTAGATGATTGTTCTTAAATAATGCCTAGTTAACGGAAAGACATCAGTTTTTAATACATAATCGATTACTAAAGTCTAAATGATGTCAGTTTTTTAACGAAAATCGGCATCTAAATAAAT
The DNA here is from genome assembly GCA_026873985.1 of Saraca asoca. Taxonomy (NCBI): domain Eukaryota; kingdom Viridiplantae; phylum Streptophyta; class Magnoliopsida; order Fabales; family Fabaceae; genus Saraca; species Saraca asoca. The sequence goes on from JANHAO010007100.1 coordinate 6,889, forward strand.
TTATATATTAGAGATATCTATTTTTTTAATATATATTTATATATTATAGATTAATATAATAAAGATCTTTGTTTTTTTAAACTCTTAATATTTTGTCTATTTTTATTTATGAACAAAATTTATTCTTTAACCATTAATTTTTTCTATTCTAAATAAAATAATTCATTTTTACAAAGACTATAGAACATTTTAGGAATTAAATACTATTAAATTAGTCAAAATAAGTCAAGAATTTAAGCATTAATTTAGTGGACAAAAATAATAAGCCTTTAAGTAATTTATTTATGAAAATTGTAATGTACTATCCAAGAAAATAAAATGGACAAAAATAAATTCAAAATAAATGAGAAGTGATGGTGTTTCTTATGTTTTAAAAAATGACTAAAGTCTCCACATATTTTAAATAAATTTACATATTACAAATATATACATATATATATGTATATATTTATAGATTAATATATTATATATCTCTATTTTTTTAAGACTCTTTCTATTTTGCCTATTTTTATTTATGAAAAAAATTTATTCTCTAATCATTAATTTTTTATTCCTAATAAAATAATTCCATTTTACAAAGACTACATAATGTTTCAAGAGTTTAATAATATAAAATTGGACAAAATAATTTAAGAATTGTTATATGTGAAATTTGGCTTTTCCTAGATGGACTTAGGAGCGACCCAAAAGCTACAAAGGACCAGCTCGAAGAATGCTCAGATCGCTATACCTTCAGTTCGTGTCATGAAGTGACCTCCTTAACTCGAGCTCATGCCTGACAAGGCGAGCTCGACCTCTCCATCCCAAAGATGGGTATGTCCCAGGCTGAAAGATTTGACTAGCCAGGTGTAACTAGTGACCTGGGAGCTCGCTAAATCAAAGACTGATTCACATTCTGCCCAACAAACATACTGGGCCCACCTGCTGAAGATAATTTGTAGTAGCCAAATAACAGGATTCTATTTGTTTATTCTGTCTTGTATATTAAATATTGATGTAATAGATTTACTGGATACGAAATTACTATTATAATCTCCTCTCCTCTATAAATATAAGGAAGAAGCCCCTTGCAAAAAGATAGGGATAGATACTGGTAAAGACTCTACTAAAATAGAGAACCTGAGTACCGAAACTTTGTAGAAACACTTTCACAATAATATATTATCATGGACGCAGGGTCTGATTCTATCTAGATTTGGCTGAATCACATTAAAAATCTTGCATTTTCTTGCTACTCTTCCCTTCTTTCTCATGTTTTCTACTGATTTTTTGTGCCTGAACTGGTTAACAGCTTGAGATCCCGAAAGAATCCCCTCTTGTTTGGAGTTTGGCTCAATACCAAAATTTGATGTTAACATTTTTGGCACCATCTATGGGGATCTCACCTGTTTTGGTTCGTTTCCTATCGTAATGGCCAAGGGAAGAGCCACCAGAGCTTCAAATGTGCAACCCATTCTTGCAGAGGGTCATGTCTCGATGACGGACTCATCCACCACTCCTATCATCGGAGTAACCACTAGCATCCCCCAGCTAGCTCTGTACAACTAGTTCTTGCCACCAATGGCACCGATGGAGTGCAAACCTGGCTCCAACGCCAGGAGAAACTTAAACACATGATGGGAGAGCTGGCTAAAACAATCACAATGTTAGTGCAAGTACAAGCTTAGAATGTGCAAGGATGAGCTGAGACTGCCACACTTGGAGTTGAACATTCCGATGAAACTGACCAAGAGCAAAATTCGAATCACCATCCACATGGCTGGAAAAGTAAACCAAGCCACCAAGTCTCTAGCCAACGACTGGGGGCCTTAGACATTTTGGTGGAAGATCTCCTTCAAAGAGTTAAGCATTCAGAGGAGCACCCTCAAGCTCGAAATGACCAAGGTCACTTTGGGGAGCGAACCTCTTTCTTTAGGGAAATTGAGGAGGAACCCCTATCGTGCAAACTCAAAGTCCCATCCATTCTGCTATATAATGGAGATGGTGATCTGTTTAACCATCTGGACCTGTTCAATATCCAAATGGATCTTCAAACTTGCAACCCCTTGATCAGGTGCCACGTCTTCCCTGCTACATTGGGTGAAGTCGCTCAAATGTGGTTTAGGAGCCTCCTAGCTTGCAACATTAGCAGTTAGGAGGAGTGTCAGGAAAAGTTCATTGACCAATACAGAGCACTAAAAAAGCATCTCACGCCCCTATGCCATCTCGCTACGATCTTCTAGAGTAAGCATGAAATGTTGAAAGATTACATTGCCTACTTCAGACGTGAGGTTAAAATGTCAAGAAGCCGTCAGATGAGGCCATCCTAACTGCTGTTTCAGTAGGACTTTGCATAGATGGAAAGCTATTTAAAAGTTTGTACAAGTCCCCAGTTAGCAACTTAGGTAAATTTTACGAGCGAGTCACGAAGCAGATTAGATGGGATTAAACTTTCAGTCCGCAAAAGCCCGAGGAAAGCAGCTCAGCCTAAAGTAAGAAGAGGAGTAACCATGGAAGTGGGAATGACAGCCTCGATCATTAGCTCGCTAAAAAGAGAAAGGATGAACGACTATTTTCAGGTCGTCACAACACCTATAGCATCTTGTCAGACACTTAGGACAAGATCTTTATGATGGAAAGGGAAAAATAAGACTTCAAAAAACCTCCACCCTTGAAGAATCCTAGTAAGTCCAGACTTAACCGAGGGAAATTCTACGCATACCACAACTAGTTCAAGCATGTTACCTCAGAGTGTTGGGCGCTAAGAGATGTTATTGAAGATCTCATCAAAAGAGGCCACTTGCATGACTATGTTGTGTAGCCTTCCAAATAGTAGCTTGGACCATCTCGATAAGATCCAGAGTAAGAGTAGTCTCCTACTATCAGGACTATCTATTAAATTTTTGTAAATTATGTAAACATTTTGAATACCCTACTAATTTTAAATTTTCTTTGAACAGGTAATTCGCCTAACTGGCGAGTCTTTTATTTAGGCACAAGATCACCCTGACCACAAGATCGGTCATTCTTTTATTTGGGCACAAGATCATCCTAACCACAAGATTGGTCACCTCTTATTTGGGCATAAGATCACCCCAACCACAAGATCAATCACCGTTTTATTTAAACACAAGATTGCCCCGACCACAAGATCAGTCACCTCTTATTTAGGCACAAGATCACCCTGGCCACAAGATCGGTCACCCTTTTATTTGGGCATAACATTACGCCGACCACAAGATCGGCCAACTATAATTTCACAGCTCTCATGCAAACTTACTTTATTTCATAGCTCTCATGCAAACTCTACTATTTCATAACTCTCATGCAAACTCTACTATTTCATAGCTTTCATGTGAACTTATCTATTTAGTCATGAAATCGGCCCGACCATGAGGTCACTCACTCTTTAATTTCATAACTCTTATGTGAACTTAACTATTTTGCAGCTTTTATGCGAACTTATCTATTTGGCCACAGGATCGGCCCAAGCATGAGATCACTCTAATTTACTCACACAATTTTCTAATTATGTGCAGATCGCACAAATTGTTCAAACAAGGCATATACAAGAGCAAAGCAGAGATTGCAAAAAGGAAACTGTATTTATTAAAAAGATCTCAACGAGGTAGAACTACATCAGAAAGCTCTTGATGCAGGCTAATCAAAATACAAAGGGAAAAACTTATGACTAAGAAGAAGGACTAGTCGCAAGGGGCCACACCTAAGCTAATTAGAGCCCATAAGCTACCGAGATCCTTAAATTTTTCTTCTAATACATCCCTGGTGGTAGCACCATGGCTCCAACTCCTCATCTGATTTATGAAGGAAGCAAATCAGGAAGCACCAGGAACTTGGCCAACTGAATAATTGCCTCACGGCAGCACCAAGAGGATGTAATCCAAGATCCATATGAGATCCCTCCATGTTATCAGAGAAGGCAAACCTTTCGAATTCTGTATACAGCAGGCCATACATGCCCTAGTGGAGAACCAAAATGCCAGAAATAATGGTGGTTCATCCAGAACCTTCATGTTTTACTTAGTGCAGAGGTAAAAAGGATTCCCCCTCCCTTATATAGAGCCAAGTTTGGCTCCATCGAAGGATCTAGAACCATTCCCCCAACTATCATCATTTATTGCCATGGAAAAGGTTAAGGCTAATTCACCAGTAGTCATCGGACACGTGCCATGAGAAGCATGACCTATAATAAATGAAATGACAATCCCGGAAGAAGACTTAGACTGAATGGATGTCTATGAGTCTCAACTCCCAACCCACAAAGCAAGCCAAGAGTTGGGGGGCTGATGTTATATGTAAAATTTGGCTTATCCTAGATGGACCTATGAGTGGCCCAAAAGCGGTAAAGGACCAGCTCGAAGAATGCTCAGATCACTATGCCTTTAGTTCACGTCACGAAGCAACCTCCTCAACTCGAGCTCATGCTTGACAAGGTGAGCTCGACCTCTCCATCCCGAAGATGGGTATGTCCCAAGTTGAACGATCTAACTAGCCAGGTGTAACTAGTGACCTAGGAGCTCACTAGACCAAAGATTGATTCATATTCTGCCCAATAGACACACCAAGCCCACTTGTTGAAGACAATCTGTAGTAGCCAAATAATAGGATTCTATCCATTTATTCTGTCTTGTATATTAAATATTGATGTAGTAGATTTACTACATATAAAATTACTATTATAACCTCCTCTCCTCTATAAATATGAGGAAGGAGCTGCCTATAAAAAGAGAGGGATAGATACTGGTAGAGACTTTGCTAAAATAGAGAACTTGAGTGTCGAAACTCTATAGAAACACTTTCACAATAATACATTACCGTGAATGTAGTGTTCAGTTCTATCTAGATTTGGCCAAATCACATTAAAAATCTTGCATCTTCTTGCTGCTCTTCCCTTCTTTCTCATGTTTTCTGCTGATTTTCTATGTCTAAACTGGTTAATAGCTTGAGATCCTAAACGAATCCCTGTTGTCTGGAGTTTGGCTCAATACCAAAATCCGATGTCAACAAGAACTTAAGCATTAATCTAATGGACAAAATTAATTAAACTTTGAGCAATTTATTTGTGGAAGTTATAATATATTATCTAAGAAAACAAAATGGACAAAAGTAAATGAGATGCACTGGCATTTTCCTATGTTTTAAAAAATGACTAGTTAATTAAAAGATGTTGATTTTTAATATAGACTGACGTATAAAGTCTCAATGACATCGATTTTTTAATGGAAACTGACATTGAACATCTCAACTCATTTTAAAATAAATGAGAGGCATAGGTGAGAATATGAAAATTAAGGCGTAGAAGTTTTCGTATATTTGAATGTCACTCTCACTCTCTTCTAGGTTTGATATCACAGCTCTCTCTGCTTTATGTTTGGTGATTCGAAGGCACTCTCACTCTCTCTCTCTCTCACTTTTTTGCCAATCACAAAAGCCTAGCTCATTCTCACTCTTCCTTTCTTGGTAGTTTGAACCAATCTTCTCTGTCTCACTCACTTTCTCTCACACACACACACACACTATATATATATATTTCTTAGTAACAACTTCTTTTCTTCTTGAATTTTATTAATAATTGATATTGTGTTAATAAGATGAATTTTGTGTTGATTATATTTAATTGTGTGCCCTAGTTTTTTTTTTTTTAACTTTGCATCACAATAATATATTATGCAAAAAATTAAGTGCAGATTTAAGTCACAATTTTGTAGTTCAAATGCTAATTCAAATCAACCTAATTAAATTCACAGTAATACTTTAGAACAAATTGAAATATTTCGAAAATTATATGTTGACTTCTGTATTTGTTGAAATTTAGATTGGGTAGTTATGGATCATAAGTGGATGTCTATTGATCAATTAAGTGAAGAATATGCAAATAGAGTTGAAGAGTTTATTAGATTTGCTGTTGATCAACCTATTGCAAAAAGTAATGAGCTAATAAAGTGTCCTTGTGTGAGACATTGTAGTGTTAAGATAACGGAAGTTGAGGAAGTAAAAGATGATTTATTTTTTTATGGTATTAATAAAGGGTATGCATGATGGATATGGCATGGTGAAAGTGAATTGTCTAGTATGTCTAGCAGTTATTATGACAAGGGAGGGTGCCAAAACGATGAAATTGATGTGGGTTCGCATGATCAATTGGAGGATATGGTGCATGATGCTATTAAAATTTTTATTAATGACCGTATATCCTTGAAAGCCTATAAAGTGATGGAGAAAAGCCTTTGTATCTAGGTCGTACTAAATTTACTTGATTGTCTGTTGTGTTAAGATTGTTCAACTTGAAGGAATGGGTGGAGTGACAAGAGTTTCATGGCCTTAATTGAAATATTGAAAGATATGCTTTGAAAAGGTAATGAGCTTTCATATAATACTTACAAGGCTAAGAAAATATTGTGCCTAATGGGTATGGAGTATAAGAAGGTACATGCTTGCTCTAATGATTGTATATTGTATAGAAAAAAGTGCAAAAGTTTACATAAGTGTCCAAAATATAAGGCATCATGTTTCACATTGAAGAATAATGATGCTGTGCAAAAATAAAGGTGCTCTAGCTAAGGTGTTATGGTATCTTCCAATAATACTAATTTTTAAAAGAGGATTTGCTAATGCAAGAGATGCCAAGAACTTAATGTGGCATGTGGACCTGATGATTTTTTATGACAATCTTTAACATTTGGCTGATTCTCCTAAATGAAAAACTCTTGATTCATTATTCCCTAAATTTGGTAGTGAAGTAATAAATCTTAGGCTTAGACTTTATATAGATATAATGAACCCTCATGGTCACCTAAGTAGCAAACATAGCACATGGCCCATTCTATTGGTGATTTACAATCTACCTCCTTGGTTACATATGAACTAGAAGTATATAATTTTCTCATTGATGATTTTGGGCCCCAAATAACTAGGAAATGATATAGATGTCTTTTTGGCATTACTTATTGAAGATTTGAAGTTGATATGGGATGAAGGTTTGTCAGTGTTTGATCCATATCATGAAAAGTTTTTTTTAGTTACATGTCTTGTCCTTTTGAACAATAAATGACTTCCTAGCTTATGAAAACTTGCTTGGATATAGTGTCAAAGGACATAAAGCATGCCTTTATTTGTAAGAATGATACATCTTTTTGTCAACTTGAGCACGGAAAGAAGACAATGTATCTCAGTCACCAAAGATTTCTTCCTTAATCCCACCATTATTGTAGGCAAAGAAAGGCTTCCAATGGGTCACTAGAAGATGAAAAAGCTACAATGCCATTAATAGGGGACCAAGTTTATGAATAGGTAGAAAATATTGATGTAATTTTTTGGCAAACCTTGTACACCTGATAATGACAAGACTTCATGGCAAAAGAGGTCAATATTTTTTAATCTTCCATATTGGCAAATCTTGTTTGTGAGATATAATCTTGATGTGATGCATGTGGAGAAAAATATATGTGATAATCTCATTAGAATCCTTTTGAACATACCTGGTAAGACTAAGGATAGAGTTAAGGCTAGACTAGACTTGGTTGAAATGGCAATAAGAAAGGAATTAGCATTAGAGAAGAAGGGTCAATGTCTGTATTTTCCTCCAACTTATCATACTATGTCTAGAAAGGAGAAAACAAGTTTATATGAGTTTTTACATGGTGCTAAGGTGCCATAGGGGTATTTTTCAAACATTAGAAGCCTTGTTTGAATGAAAGATTTGAAATTAGTCAATTTGAAGTCTAATGATTGTTATGCTTTGATGCAACAATTGCTATCGATGATTATCATATCAACATTGCCTAAACATGTGAGACACATTGTTACTAAACTTTGTTTTTTCTTTAATATAATATGTAACGAGGTTGTTGACCTTGAAAAATTGGATGAATTGCAAAGGGAAATTGTTGTTATATTGTGCCAACTTGAGATGTATTTTCTAGCTTCCTTTTTTGACATCATGGTGCATCTGGTTATTCATTTAGTGACAAAGATAAAATTCTATGGATTGGTTTATTTAAGGTGGATGTACCTATTTAAACTATATATGAAAATCCTAAAAGGTTTTGTGAGGAATTAACATTGGCCTGAAGGATATATTGTTGAAGGATACATAGCTAAAGAGGTTGTTGAGTTCTATAGTGAATACTTATCAAATGCAAAAGCTAGTGGAGTTCCTAAGTCTAGTCATGAGGGAAGAACTGCAGGTAAGTATACACTGAGGACTAGAGTAGTGAGCACCACTTATGAAATGTGTTTACAAGGATACTTTTATGTCCTATATAATAGTGAAGAAGTGGAGCCTTGCTTGGATGAGCACATGATCCTTACAAGAGAGTATAATTATGGAAAGAATGCATAGTGGGTATAAGTTGAACATAATCACTCCTTCATCACTTAGGTATTATTTCTACACAAAAGGACAGGATAACATAAGCATTATGCAAAATAATAGGGTTAGTCTGGTGGCTCAGTCAATGCATGTTTCTAGTTTTAAAGATAGAAATCCTACATACATGAATATGTCATATTATGGGGTCATTAAAGACATATGGGAGCTTGACTACATCAAATTCAGAGTGCAAGTGTTTCAATGTAAATGAGTTAAGATAACGATGGCATCCAAGTTAATGAGTTAGGTTTTACATCGATGGATCTTAATAGGGAGAGTCATAAGGGGGAATGGCTCATAATGGCATCCCAAGCAAAACAGTTTTTTTATATCATAGACCCGACTGATAAGAAGTGGTCTATAGTTCTTCAAAGGAAGAGATAGATTACTAGTGATGGGGATGAAGAAGAGATAAGTAATTATATCAAGGAGACCCCTCCTTTTCTCTTCAGGACTACCTCCGATGCATGATTTTGGCAATTTGGAGGAGTTCTACATGTGAGATGACCATGGTGAAAGGATATAGGTTGAAGAACCTCCTAGAGAAAAAATTAGGAAAAATTGAACGTAATTGATTGTGTTTATTGGCAACTATATAATTTTAACTTTAGATGTATATTATACGTTTATTGTGTATAGGCAACTAACTATATAATTTTTAGTTTAGATGTATACTTGATTTTGTGTTTATTAAAATTAAGATGACATGATAATAAAATTCTTTGATTTCAGTGTAGCAGAAATTGCCTCTAATTTTCAGAGGGTCTTGCAAGCACGGGATCTCATTTGGTCTCTAATTTTTAGGGAATTGCTAGAATTCAACTGAGCACCAATCACATGAAACATGCTAAATTGGGTGATCTTGTTTTTTTTGAACTACACCTATTAGTATTGGCAAAATCATTTAGGTTTTCAATTTTCCAATTTTTTTCTCATTATTTTGCTTTGTCGTATGATAGGTCAATAATTTAGTGAAGTTTGAAGTTTTCTTCTTTCTGCAGCATACTCTGAATTCTAAGTACATTTGGGAGATGCAACTTTGGAAGAATAATCCTTTAAAGTCAAAGGCCAAAATTTTGATATCATGCTCCAGACTTAAACTTATTGCAACATTCCTATGCCAAAACGTGCAGGAGTTGGTAGTGAAAGACTCAATAAGTATGCTAAGCTTTGAAATATACAGTTAGGGTATGTAATTAGAGTTATAATAAACTGAAGAATTCTACAAATTTCTTTTAGGTAATTGATTTTGTTTATTGTATATATATATATGTGTGTAGGCAACTATATATAATTTTTAGTTTAAATGCCTATAACTTGATATATTATGTGTTTATTGTATTTGTGTTTATTCTTACTTGAATTATATATATAAACATGCAACTTGAACTTATATGGATGAACACTTCAACACTTGAAATATTTCTTACTCAAAGCTCTCATCAATGTTGAAAATTGTATTATAGGAGAAGACTTAATTGAAGGAGGAGTACAATTGAGGAAATTTAGTCCAAAAGTAAATAAAATGATTATTAAGTATAGACTTGTTAAAATGACATGTTTTGATTTTAGTTTAGTTTTGTAATGTCTTAAATTTTTGGTTGATCCAATAAAGTGTTTGAAGTTATTGAAATTGAGATTGTGTTGAATGATTGTATATTTTGGTTTGATGGTTGTTTTCACAAAATTATAAAATAGCAACCAGTTTCTGTAAAAAAAAAAAAGAATATAGCTAGCATTTGTGTATTTTGGTTTGGTGATTGTTTCTGTAAAAATATAAAATAGCAGCAGATTTTTATAAAAATATAGTTACTTAGCAGTAGGTTTTGTAAAAAATATAGTTAGCATTTGAGTTTTTTTTAAGGGAAAAGACATCAATTTTTTTTTTATTAAAACTGACATCTTTATATCAACTAAAAATATCAATTTTTTTTATTTATATAAACTAAAGACATTAAGTTTTTTTTTTTAAAAAAAAAACCAACATCTTCAGTAGTCTTGAGGGAAAACGTTGATTTTTTTAATACATTTGACATCTTTGGTAGTTAAAAAAATTAGTTTATAATAAAAAATGACATTTTAGTAGAAGAAAAAACATCGACTATTCAAAAAAATCCGACATGTAAAAACTTTTTTCAAATAAAAAGACATGATTTTATATTAGAAAACTAACATCGTTTCCTTTTTATAAGTCAGTTTAAAATTTGATCTGGATTATTTAAGCCTACCATATCGCTTAGATAGACATCATCTCAAAATCGATGTAGAATATGTGAAATAACTGACATGGATATGTATTGTAGTAGTTGGAACCAACCCTTATTATATTAGTTATCTCACAATATTTTTTTTGTATTATCTTTCATGATATTGTTATTAAAAACAATTTTATCTTTAAAGATTATTATATAGGTTGAATGGCCTCTGTATAAAATTAATTGGCTACTCAAATAAAATACTGTACTACACCATTCTTTTTATCTTAAAGTAAAGTTTGGGTGTTCTTCTAATTTTTCTTTTATAAAATATTTGTAAGATATGCACGCATGCGTCAAAGTGTGTGAGTGTGTGTGTCTATATATATATATATAAATATATATATTTGTTTATTTATTTATTTGTTTGTGTAGAGATATCATCATCCTCCATTTTTTCATGTAGATTAAAAATAAAGGAAAGTAAAGAATGTTAGGAGGTGTGGAGATTACTAATTAGCAATTCCTTATATCAAAAAATAAATTTCAACAAATATAGTTGTAAGAAGTTGATAGTAAAATTTTTTAACATCCAAAATAATTATGCATCCAAGTTCAATCATGCCAAGGAAGCTTTTGGAACTGAGGTGGCATTAAAAATTGATATTAACATTTTTTGAACGTCCAAAATAATTATCCAAACATAATATTTAGTTATATGAATTTTTAAATGCTCTAAAAAATTGCAATCCTTTCATACAATATACTTAATCCAAATACACTTTGGAACTCTAGTGCTCCATCCAAAACAAGTAGTCAAATTATTAAATTAAAGACTTAAATGCATTTTTAATCCTTCTAAAAAACAAATTGATTGATTTTGATTCTTATAATTTAAAAATATCAAATTTGATTTCTATAAATTTTAAATTGGATTAATTCTAGTTCAACCATGTATCTTTTGTTTAATTACTAATGAGAATGCCCATATGACTTATCATTTTCATGCATGAAAGAAAACATTTCCAATATGACCTATCATTGTGCTAGTTTCTATCCAAATTGAGGATAGAAAGCCTTGAATTTGCCCCATTTTATGTCAAAATAATTGCCAACTTCAAGTTAGGACTTCTTCAATTTTGAAAGTGTATAATTAGAGATTACTTTAGAAATGTTTGTTGTCAAACATGAAAACAGACATTTGTTTTAACTAGTCAATAATTACAAGATACAAGATTGAATAAAAATCAATTAAATTAAATTTTATAGGGATCAAATTTGAAAATTTTAAATTAGAGAACCATTATTAGTCAATTTGTATCTTAAAATAATCAAAGTTATAATTAATTCTAAAATAATAAATATATAATAAATAGGGAAGTTTAATTTAGTCTAACTTAGAAGTTAAAAATCAATTTACAGTTTACAATAGTTTACTGTACTTTTAAGTTTTAGAATTGAGTTCAACTTCTTCCATTATTGTTGCTAATAATTTACTTAATTAAAAACAACAGAAAAAAAAACATTATTCTAAAATTGACAACAGAGAAACCAAAAATGCATTTGTGCTTATTCACCATAATCAAGAATAAAACCAAATAACACTAAGCACACACAAAGAGTAAAAGAGAGAATAAATTAGCACTTTACGTAACATAAATATAAAAAATAAACAATAAAAACTTAAAATCAAGAAAGAAACAACTTATCTATCATTTTGAATTACAAAAAAAAAATCATCTTATATAAAATTATATTTATGAATAATTTTACACATGAATTCAATTTGAAATTAATTAAATTCTCTTTTTTTTATTATTTCAAACGAGGAATTACAAAATTTAAAAGAAGTGCTTAACCAAACTTATATAGCCCTTTCTAAGGCGAGAGAATTTTACTCACTAGAGTTATAAACTAGATTTTTCCCACGATCAGGATTAGACCTTTCTATACGATGACACGTTTTCAAAATATCGCATTAAACTTTATCCTAAAATACATCAAATCCTTTGCACTTTAAGTCATGTGTATTTTATCTATATCCATCTATTTTTTTACTCATAAAACTTAGAGATTTAGTATTTTTTAACTTACAAATAATATATATTATAAAAAAAAGGACATGTATAAGTATTATATATTATTATTTTAGTTTCTATTTAAATTTATATATTTATAATAATATTATTAATATAAAATTTGATGAATTTTAAATCATTTTAATTGTACAAATTATAAACATATTAATTTTATATAACATTAAGTAATTTTGTTAGTAAAATTACAGTCACTACATTACTAATATTACTGCACTAATTTTGTGAAATTATTATTATTATACTGACTATTCTTCCTATTTCCAAAATCCATAAATACAAACACTAACATTTGATAAGAAAATTCCCAATTTTCCAAATTTTACACTGCGTTTTTGAAAGGCATCCGACAAGGAATAGCATAACATCCACATCTCCTAAGCCAACAAATTAAACAGGGACTTATAAAAAATTGGTTTTCAAATTCAAACGCTTAACATGCTTTGTTGAAAACCAACTTAAGACCAATTATCGATTCAATTAATTTATAAGTAAAATAGAAACTTCAAATACAAAAAAAAAAATGTTATATGAGACATTAGAGTGAGTGGATTTAAATAAGACATTCAAGAACAATGAAAATAAAAGAAAATTTCAATCATACGGTGTTGGATTGCTTTAGTTCAATTTGCAATAAGCTTTTCCAAACTCGTCTATTTTGTTTTAGCAAGAAAGGGTATATCCTACGATGCACCGACACTTCATATAGCAGCCGTGTCCGCGTGTCGGAAATGTTTCCGACACCGATAATCATCGACACCGACACGAAACGTGTCAGGGCCGTGTCCGTAATTTCAAAAAGTTCGGACACCCGTCCCCTATTTCGACACCCGTGTCAAGCTCGATTCCGGGGTCGTGTCCGTAATTTTAAAAAGTTTGGATACGCATTCTCTATTTCAACACGCGTGTCAAGCTCAATTTCTAGCTTATTATTTGTTATGCCATGTTATTTAATATTATGAGTACTTATTTTTATATGAAAAAATAATAATTACAATATATAT
>JANHAO010007101.1:0-20551 GCA_026873985.1 Saraca asoca
ATAAATATTAATTAATATTAAATAACATAATTTTATATTAATTTAATATTTTTATTATATTAAAATATTTATATTAAAAATATTAGATTAATATAAAGTAATATTATATATTAAATTAATATATACATTAATATATAAAATAATTGGGTGAAATGGAAAGTTGGAACGAATATTCTATCATTTGATGGAATTTTACATTCCATCCATTCCATCTAACTAAATTACATAATCCTTAATTTCATCTTCTATTACGTTTTCATTCTATCCAACCAAATACCACTGAAAGGATTGCACATATTATCACAGACATCAACGAACAAACTCGTAATCGTAATGAAAATTTTGTGACACAAAGAATATTCAAATATTAGTCAACGGGAAAATTATTTTATTTGTATCTTTTCAATTTTACAAGCTACAAAAGTAGGAAAAAAGGTTTTTTTTTTCTCATCTCACTCTTTGTTATAGATATTCTTTAGAATCAAGTGAACTAGACTGGCAAAGGTCCAATAGGCTGGTCAATGGTTCCATAGGTCGATCTAGCAGAAAAAGACCTATGACTTCTAGAACGAGGTCGCAAAAGCCAGGCAGTAGCTTGCCTCAGTATGAGCTTAGGTCGTTAGGTGAAAGCAAAACACCTAACGAGCTCCCTTCCAGCCATATTGCAGAATGTCCAATTAGCAGCCTGGATTAGACTTCCGACTAACAGATCAGTTCCCAAAAATCAACAATGATTTGCTCTGCATTTTTTGCTCAACGCCAAGTATTTATTGCTTAATATGGCGGTAATGATAGTTCTTACAGTTTGTCAAATTACATCTGTAATGCTCTCTATGTTTATAAATAGGAAGGAGAGTCATTGTATAGAGACATAGGAAAATACGTGCAGAAACTTTGCAGAAATAGCCATAGGCATATGTACTGATTGCTCTGCATGACTACATAGTGAAGCAACTGCTCAAAGTCAATACAACCATCATGGACGTTGGAGTCATCTTGATTTTAGTCGAACCATGATAAAACTCTTTGTGTTCCCTCTGCTCTTCCTCTGAATCTCTTGCCATCTTCTTACATTTTTTGCACTCTTAACAACAATTTGGTTCTCAAAATTCTCAATAGACCGATTACCAAAATCGATCGTCATCATTTTAGCACACCTGGTGGGACTAGACTGCTTTTTTGTTTGTTCACTAATTGATTACAAATGGCAAGAGGATGAGTAACTAAGAGTTCTAATGCTGCCACTAACCAACCAAGTGGCCATGGAGAGCAATGACGAAACATGCCTAGAGACGAAAACCCAGTCCTAGCAAGTACTTCCTCTGTCTTTCCGAAGGCTGATGGCGTATGGGCTTTACGTTAACACTAAGAAGTGCTTGAGAGTTTGGTCAAAAGGCTTGCCGATATAGTCGAGGCATTAGCTCAAGTACATACCCAGAGAACACAAAAACAGGGTGAAGCTGCCCCAATCATAGGAGTGGTTCGATAGTCACAGGGAGAGATATCGACTGAAAAAGGAGCCTAGCAAGCCAATTCAGATCACTTCTTTAGCTCGCGACCTGAAATGGAAGGATGACGAGCTCACAAGTATGATGAAGATCAGTGACTTAAAAACTTGCATCGCACCGAAGGCTCGAAGGTGGGCCGTGATAGTGACAGGAATCAATGATCTAAAGTTCAAGATCTGATGATTGAGGAGCCAATGCAAATGGTGCAATGATTGGAGAAATGTCCCTCGACCCGAGACTAGTCAGGTTGATATGAAGGGAAAACCTCGCTTTCCAAAGAGACCAAGGCAAAACCTCTCCCCCATCGATCCAAGGTTCCTGCCATCCTGCCTTATAATGGAAGAAGTGACCCGTATGACCATTTGGATACTTTCAACATCCAGATGGATCTCCAAACCAATAATCCCCTAGTCAAGTCTTAAGCCTTTCCAGCTACTCTCGGGGATATGCTTAGAGCATGGTTTAAAGTTCTTCTAGCTCGCAGCATCAGTAGCTAGGAGGAATGTCAAAATAAATCTTTTGACCAATATGGAGCCCTTAAGAAGTAGCTCACACCATCTTACCACCTACAAAAATTTTTCAAAGGAAGGATGAATCTTTGAAGGACTACATCGTGAGATTTTGATGTGAAGTTAGCAATGTGGAGAATCCCTCCGACGACAGCATCTTAACAGCAATTTCAACAGGACTTTGCAAAGATGAAAAGTTGTATGAAAGTATATACAAATCCCTGGTGAAAAGCTTGGAAAAGTTCTATGAGTGAGTTACAAAAGAAGTCAAGTGGGAAGAAACTTTCAGTCCAAAAAATTCTGGACAGAAAAGCGAAGCGAGTGGCTCTCCTTCCAGCCAGAATAGGAGAAGGAACAACTATGGTAATGGCAGAATAGGCCAAACCAATGATGCAAGTGCCTAGCCTAATAAGAAAGTTAGGACAGAGCGATTCGAACCTCGAGGTCACCATGATAATTATAGTATCATGTCTGATACTTTAGAGAGGATATATGTCATAGAAAAACATAGTAAGAATTTTAGGCGACCTAGGCCCTTGTTGACCCCTTCAAAGTATAGGGACACCAATAGGTTTTATGCCTATCTGATACTCTAGAGAGGATATACATCACAGAAAAGCAGAGGAGAATTTTGGGTGACTTAGGCCTTTGCTGACCCCCTCAAAGTATAGGGATGCTAACAAGTTTTATGCCTACCACAATGACATTAGGCATATTACCTTTGAATGCAGATTGCTCAAAGACACAATCGAGGACCTGATCAAGAGAGGTCACTTGAAAGATTACGTGGTACGACCTGTAGGTCATCAATCTTACTAGTAGATAGTGTAGCCTTCCTAGAACTGAATAGGAGTAAACCACTGTGGTTAGAACCATATACACGATCTATGGAGGGCCACACATTGCGGGAACCTCACGTAACTCACGTGAATGGTGTGTACAAAATGTGAGATATGTTTTATCTACGGGTTGTGAGTTTGACAGACCCACTAAGAAAGCTAGGGCTATTTTGAAGTGCATCACCTTTGTAGACAATGATGCATGGGGAATCTGATCCCTTCATAATGACACCCTTGTCATTAGAGCCAAGATCAACAACGTTGAAGTGCGAAGGATCATGTTGGATACTGGTAGCTCAATCAACATCATGTACAGAAGGTGCTTTGAATAGATAGGATTGAGCTAGAGTGATCTCAAACCTTCGCCCGAGCCTCTTTTTGGCTTCATTGGCAATATGATATTTCCCGTAGGGCAAGTCAAACTTCCTGTCACTTTAGGAGATAAAGACTGTCAATCCATAGTTCTAACTGACTTTTTAGTCGTAGACTGCCCTTTGGCTTATAACATAGTATCAGGATGACTAGCTATGAACGATTTAGATTTGGTTATGTCCACTAGAACATTGACAGTGCAGTTCCTAACCTCGAATGGAGTCAGGTGCGTATGAGGAGAGCAGTACATAACCTGGTGATGTTATGAGGATGCTGTCAAGCTTAGGGAGAAAGGGAAAAAAGTTAATGTGGTATCTAATGAAGAATAACGAGCTCCAAGCTTAGTTGAAATTAGTCACGATCTTAACCACCATGACCTAGAAGCAGATAGGGAGACTGGACCAATAGAAGAGCTCAAGGAGATAAGGGTCGACGAGGCAGGTGATAAGATGTGCCTCCAGCTCAGAAAGAACCTACCCCTCGATATCAAGGTCCAATTGGCTGATTTCCTCAAAGTAAACTTGGATGTCTTTGCTTGGAGTCACGAGGATATGGTGGGGATTGACGAAAAAATTATGTCGCATAAATTGAATATTGATCCTCACCAGTAGCCAATTTGTTAGAAAAGAAGACCATTAACCATTGAGCGCTCTAATGCCATGAAGGAAGAAGTAGACAGACTGTTAGCTAATAAATTCATCTGGGAGGCCTACTAACCAGTCTGGGTAGCTAACCTTGTTCTAGTAAAAAAAAAGAATGAAAAATGGAGGACATGCGTTGACTTCATAGACCTCAACAAGGCATGGCCAAAGGATAGCTTTCCCTTACCAAGGATTAACTAGCTTGTTGATACGACAGTCAGGCATCAGCTCTTCAATTTTATGGATGTGTACTCTGGGTATAACCAAATACCCATGGAGCCTCAAGACGAGGAGCGCACGTCATTCATCATGGATCGATTATATTACTACTACAAGGTAATGCCTTTCAGGCTAAAAAATGTAAGAGCAACCTACTAACGGCTGGTCAACATGATATTCAAATATTAGATTGGGAAGACTATGGAGGTCTATGTGGATGATAAGCTTGTAAAGTCTGGATAGGTTGTGAATCATGTGAAGGATCTACATGAAATGTTCCAGATCCTAAGGAAATACCAGATGAAATTAAATTTGCTTAAGTGTGCATTTGGAGTAGCCTCAAGAAAATTTCTCAGGTTCATGGTCAATGATAGAGGAATAGAGGCAAATCAGGAGAAAATTAAGGTGCTCATCGACATGAGATCACTAATCGAGATCAAAGACGTTCAGAGCCTAACTGGCCAGGTTGTAGAGTTTAACAGATTCATATAAAAAGTAACAGATAGATGTCTACCATTCTTTGACATCCTAAGGAAAGCAAAATGCCTTAAATGGACTGAAGAGTGCAAAGCTGCCTTTATGTGCTTAAAAGAGCATATGGGCTGAGCTCTATTATTATCCAAACCATAAGAAAGTGAGAAGCTCATTCTTTACTTGGGAGTATCTCAACATACTATTAGTGTATCCCTCGTCTGAGAAGAAAGCAGAGCACAACTCCGAGTGTATTATGTGAGCAAAAGGTTGCTAAATGCAAAAAAAAACTATACTCCCATAGAGAAGCTTGTTTACTATCTTGTTGTCACATCTAAAAAACTGTGACCTTACTTTCAAACCTATACCATTGAGGTGCTTACTCAGTATCCATTAAGGCAGACTCTTTAGAAAATAGATGCTTTAGGTCATTTGCTTAAGTGGGCAATCGAGCTTGTCTAAATTGACATCTACTACAAATCGAGGTCGGCAATTAAGGGACAAGCCCTAGCTGACTTCATAGTAGAATTTACTAGACCTGCCAGGGAAGAGGTGGAAACTTTGGAAGGACCATGGTGGGAGCTCTATATAGATGGGTCCTCATGTGAGTAGAAGGCAGGAGCAGGAATATTTTTAATTGGCCCAGAAGGGCTTAAAGTCCTCTATGCTTTAAGGATTGAATTCTAAGCTACTAATAATGAGGCAAAATATGAGGTGATGCTCGTGAGACTCCATCTGGCGAAGGAGGTATGAGCTAAAAATTTAAAGATTTTCAATGACTCCCAACTCATTTTTTATCACGTGAAAAGGGAATATCAGGCAAAGGGACCAAAAATAGTTGTCTACCTTCAAAAGGCTCAGGAGTTGCTTAACAAATTTTGAAGGTACGAGATCAGCCAGATTCCTTAAGCTCAAAACACACATGCAAATGAGTTAGCTCATTTGGCTGCAGCAAGGGACACAAACTTTTTAAGTGCAATACTGGTGGAAACTCTTCCATCTCTAAACATCAAGCAAAAAAATGTCATAATGACAACCATTGTGGCGCATGGCTCATGGATAAGTCCTATCTTGAAGTACCTAGGGGATGGTGAATTCCTAGAGAATAGATTAGAAGCACACCGCATGTGATCCCGAGCTGCTAGATATTGCATCATCGATGATATGCTCTATAGGAAGGGCATCTTGGCTCCACTCCTCAAGTGCATCGATGATCCCGACTGTGATTTCATCTTAGAAGAAATTCATGCCGAACATTGTGGAAACTAGGTTGGGGGGATGTCACTAGCTCAAAAAGCACTCTGACAAGGTTTCTTCTAGCTAACCATGAAACAGGATGCAATCAACCTCGTTAAATGGTGTGATAAGTGCCAAAAGTTTGCCAAAGTTCATCAAGCTCCTCCAGCCTGCCTCTAAGAAATGGTCAGCCCTTGGGCCTTCACAATATGGGGGATTGGTCTAATATGACCCTTCCTTCTAGATCACGAAAACTACAAGTACGTAGTAGTAGCTATGGACTATTTTACCAAATGGACAGAAGCAAAAGAGCTGGCCAAAATTTCTTCCTCTTATATTGAGAAGTTCATCTGGAATAACATTATTTGTCGATTCGGTGTCCCTCAACAAATAGTGACTGATAACAGGACCCAATTCACCAACAAGCAATTCATCAAATTTTGCAATGACCTCAGAATTTTGAAGAGCTTTTCTGTAGTAGACCATTCTCAGGCCAACGGATAGGTTGAGGTAGTAAATAAGATCATTAAACAAATCTTGAAGACAAAGTTAAAGGCTAGAAAAGGAGCATAGGTAGATGAGCTACCAAAGGTACTATAGGCTTATCAAACTATAACTCACAGTACCATAAGAGAAACCCATTTTTCAATGGTTTATGAAATCGAGGCTATGATACCGGTGGAGTTCAAAGTAACTTCACACTGGAGAGCTACTTTTAACCTAGAGGAGAATAACCACCTGCCCGTTGCGAGTCTTGATCTCATTGAAGAAATAAGAGACATAGCTTGTTTCAGGGTCGCGACCTACTAATAGTAGGTCGCAAGATATTTTAATCGAAGGGTCCAAGCTTGAAGCTTTAAAGCTAGCGATCTCGTCCTATTCCTTATTTTTCCAGGAGGTCATAACCCTCAGTGAAGTGATGTTGGGTCCAAATTAGGAAGGCCTATATGTAATAAAAGAGAAATTAAGAAGTAAGGTGTATTGTTTGGCGAATGTTAAAAGAGCTAAATTCACCTGAGCATAGAATGTTGAGCACCTTTGGCCATACTATCAGTAAGCTCACGATCAACTCTATAAAATAGTTATTCAAATTTCAATAAAGTACTCAAAACTCTATGTGGAAAATAATTTATGTTCTTTTCGAAAAGTTATTTAAAAAGCAAAGCTTGTCCCACGAATTATTTTGACTGGAAAATGTTAAGTTGCTAGCCTGGTAGATTATCTCTAAGGCTCTAAAGACTACCATTGTGAAAGTGCAAAGCTACAATTAATTAACAAAATATTCAAACATTTAGACTTGGAAAGAACTAAAAGAACAAGAAAGAAAGTAGAATTGATCAAAGTTCACAACCAAAACAAATGTTATCATAAGGAAATTGTCTAAATGAGTTACATGAAAAGAACTTAAAGTAAAGACAAAGCAAGGAAAAGGCACAATGGTGTGAGCTATAAGGAGACTGGAGGCGCAGAAGAGTCTAGATGAGCTAAGGAGTCAATAACGGGGGTAGGAGTACTCTCCATTGTCTGCTCTTCAAGTGCTGATTTGGCTCTTTCTGTGGCCTACGAGCTAGTTCGAAGTTGGCTATCGATCTGAGCCGACGAATCAACAATGACCACAGGCATATCCTTCATTGCCTGTTATGTGGGCGTTATTATGGCTTACGAGTTAGTTTCAGGTTGGCCACTGACTTGAATGGAAGAATCTGCACCATTAACCTTTGTACTTGGAGCCAAACCTGACTTGGCATCTACTATGAAGCACTAGATTATCTCTTCAACATTCTTGCCAAAAAATGTAAAATCCATGTTCAAGTGTTTCTTTCATAAAGTGAACAAAAAGTTGTCAGTGGTGTCAGAAACAACAATATCCATTTCCTGCATGACTGTCACAACTGTTTTCTCCTTGTCTTGAGCCAGCTCCTCCTTAGCCTGGGCAAGTCCCTTCTTGGTCTATACAAGCTACTCCTTGGCTTTAGCCAGCTCTTCCCTGACTTGCTTAATCTCTTCCTCTACTTATCTTGCCTTGTCATTGGCCCGAGTAGCCTTACCTTCAACCTCGGTGATCCTACTTTGAGCACAGTCTACTCTCTTAGTTGCAACCCTTGCTCTCTTCTCATAAGCTTCAACTCCCTTTGCCAGTGCTACTAAGTCCTCTTTACTTTGCCTTAGCTCTTCGCTCACCCTCTGAAGCTTAGAAGCTAGTCTTGCTATCTCATGAGCTAGGGCATCCTTAGCTTTCTTCCCTACAGTCTCAGCACTCTGCAACAAAGTCTTTAAATGCTCGAGCCTCTTCTACAACTTAATTGTCTCCCTGATCGCAGCATTCAAGTTACCCATGAGTTTGCCTCACTCTTCGTCCCAGGTAGCTACCTTGTTACTTAGCTTAACTGCTTCTAATGCTCCCTATCAACATTAAAAAGAGGGTTAGATCATCGACTAAGAGGAAAAAGAGGTTAATAAAGAATACCATTCATTGGTAAAAATTGGCGAACCATTAAGCTTGCCAAAGGGCCACCACACATCCTTTCTTCTTTGATAGGCTTTGAATGGGTCCCCAGGATCCAATTCGTATTCTTGTGAATAAATTTATGGTATCTCTATGTCACTGGACCCAAGCCTTCAGATGGCTACTCTGGCAAACCCCAAGCTCCTTATTTGAACCAATAGTGACCTCTTTACCTCTGTCAATCTTTCACCTCTTAACAAGAGGCTCATTAGAGGACCTCTCCTCAAGATCGAGAGACTCTAATAGACCCCTCTCGACCTTGAGTGGCTTCACTTGAGAAACGAGGGTTGGAGCCGGTAAAATCCCCTCTATAGCAATCGGAGAAGAAGGATCGCTTGCCTGGACAGGGCTCACGGTGGCGATAGGTTTAGGACTGGCAGCGGTAACGGGTCTTAGTTTGGAAAGGGAAGTAGACCTGGAGAGATCGAGTCTACCCATATCTTCAGGCTATCCAAAGTCTGCTGGAGTAAAGTTCCTATCTCCGGGAGCTTCGATGTCTCGTGAGCTATCTAAGAGTTCACTAAGGAGGGGAAAGGCCATTTTTAAGGTAAACAAGCACTAGGGAAATCAAACTATAATATGAGTTAGGGGTTAGCTGAGAAGGGGAGAGCTAACGTGCATTCAAAAGGTTAATGATAAAAGAGGGCACTAGGAACCTAATTTGCCAACAAGGTGATGGACACTGATTTTAATATATTTCTCGGGAGGGTGAGCCACATGATCGCTACGAGTAGGCATCAAAATATAGCACCTCTTCAGGAAGCGATATAATTGGACAATCCCATCGAGCTTGTCCTGCCTGATGGTTGAAGGATGACAAGCGAAAGGGGAGCATTCAACTCATGTTTTAGTATTAGCACGAGCCTCGAACTCACTTGCAACCTCACCACTTTGAGAGGTCGCATCTCCAACAACGTGTTGTAGCCCTCTAGATTCTTCAGAAGTTTTAGTATCCTCACTCACTATCTGGTGACTACAACATCTATGAGATGAGGACATCTACACAAAAGAAAGGAAAAACAAACGATCAAGTTGCTTGACATGTACTGACTCTCTCACCTAAAGAGTTTTGCCTTAAACCAATAGTTTCCTATATGCCTCCAATCACGAAGGCCCAAACTCAAACACCTAGGAGGCCTAACCATCAAACCATTAAGGCCCAAGGAGCTAATAAGGGGGTTCAGATGGCAATTAGAAACCCTAATTCCTACTAGCAAGCAAAATTGAAACAAATCACACAGGAACGAAAGCAAAAGATCAAACAGCATTCCATAACCCATTAACAATGAATAGATAAAATACATGGGACTTTCAAAATAGAAACCACTAGTTAGGAAGAAAGAACTCACCATGCTAAAAAGGAAATGAAGTCCAAAGTACTAGCAAATAACTAGCTTCTAGTGACCCAAAACTGTGAGCCACGAATCTAAAATGCAGTATTGATTTTAAAAGCAGCGAGCGACGCTGAACGATCACAAATTAGCCAAAAAGGAGAGAAAGGAAATTTTGGACACTAGATTTTGAATGGAAAAGTGAGAGAGGGAAGAAAGAGTATTCCTAATTTATATTAGGTACAATACGTCCGTTAAAATTCAAAAACTCTTCGTAAGACCCACGATCCAATGGCTCCACACCATTTGGCATTTAATTCCCGTTAGACTGGCAAGGGACATTTTATTACAGAGTAGTAATCATTGTGCCACACACGGAAGTTGATAAGTTAAAGAAATGGGCAACGGAATCAAGCTTGCAATGAGCTCCATTTTGGGCACACCTCATGCAATGCTCTAAGCCTTATGAGCTAATCTCATTTCGAGCACACTTGATGCAGGGCGCTAAGCCTAATCTCCAGCTTGAGCACACTGATAACACAATATTTGACACATTTATTTGTCCTCATAGTTAATATTTTAACGTCCAAAATTGCATGTTTCCAGCTCTGTTAGAGTGTATTTGTGAATTTGTTTCAATTGGTTCATTATGGAAATTTCTGCATAATTCAGCCAAATTAAGCAATTTCTGTGTTTTAGCTATATCTTGAGCTACACTTGTCCAATTGATATGATTATTATCTTATAAGAAATCTAAGAGATTTTTATACAACTTTGATGAAGACCTCCAAGGCTGAATCATGCATTTGGTTACCTGAATTTTGAGTAGAAGTCAAGACTAGAATGTTGTCAGAATACTATCCCAAGCAGCTGACCTCAGTGTACTTATTAGACCATATCTGGAGATATACAAGTCCAATTGAGGTGAAACTAAGCCTAAATGGAATCTAAGACATAATTCCACAATTTTCATGAAGGCTTCCAGACCTGATTCCAGCAATTTGGGCATGAAATATGGCTGAAATTCAAGGGTAAAATTGCTATAGAAATGGGCTGATACAGAACTGAAGTTTTAAGGATCCAATTGGCATGATTTTTGAGCCCAATGTAACATCTTTTGAACCAACAAAAACACCAACTAGTTAGAGACCTCAAAATAAGAAGAAAGGTAGGAATGTAGCCTGTAACCAAACAAACAACATGCAATAGGACAGATAGGCAGCAAAGTGACAGAAATTAATCTGCAAAACTAACTTTCCTGTCTCCTCTTTTACTACCCGGGTAGAAGCATTTGGAGAGAGTCTTTTGCTGTGTTTTTCATTGAGTTTTCTTTGTGTTTTTAGATTAGTTTTAGGGGCTGAGAGCAAGCTTTTGCTCTCCCCTTTTTCTTCCATTTTTCTTGTGTTTTTCAGCCTCATGGAAGGCTAATTTTGTAACCAGTCCAAGGGGTTGCAACACTTGAAGATTAATGAAGAGGTTTTATTCTTTCATTCTACATTTAATTGTTGGCCTTTTATTTCCTATTTCCTCGTTGTTTTTACTGAGTTTTTGAGTTGATTGGCTTCAATTGATTTGATTGACTATATGATTATGGCTTTATGATCCATTGTAGAAGAGAATAGGAAAAACTAGCTAATGCATTGAGCTTTTGATGTGTTTGCTTCTTGGCTGAATCTTGACTGCTTAGGATAGATTCATAAATTATTTCAAGGCTTTTTGTTATGATTTTCATCAATTGAATGAACCTTTAGTAACCAAGGATGCATTAATCTCAAGTTAGTTGGTTCCTTTGGTTGGTTGCATGTGTTGTAGTTTTAGTTTATGTTTTTGGTAGTTTTATGTTTGTTTAATTTTGCCAAACCCCCCACCCCCAATTTAGCTTATAATATCATTAATAACATCATCCTAAAATGGTCCATGGGTTCGACCTGGGTTGCATATGCTACAAGTTAGTTTAGGTAGCTCCAATTTATAAATTTATAATTTGACGGCTTGACAAACCATGCATCACACACCTGGTGCAATGTGCTAAGCTTCATAAGCTAATCTCATTTTGGGCACACTTGGCATAGAACACTAAGCCTAATCTCCAGCTTAGGTACACCTGGTGCAATGCACTAAGCCTTATGAACTAATCCCATTTTAGGTACACCTGACACAGAGCGCTAAGCCTAATCTCTAGCTTGGGCACACCTGGTACAATATGCTAAGCCTTACGAGCTAATCTCATTTTGAGTACAACTAGCATAGAGCTCTAAGCCCAATCTCTAGCTCAAGCACACCTGGCACAATGTTATAAGCCTCATAAGCTAATCTCATTTCAGGCACGCCTGATGCAAAGTGCTAAGCCCAATCTCTAGTCCAAGCACACCTGCTGCAATGTGCTAAACCTCACGAGCTAATCTCATTTCAGGCACACCTGGCACAAAGCGCTAAGCCCAATCTCCAGCTAAGGCACTGGTGTAATGCGCTAAGCCTCACAAGCTAATCTCATTTTAGGCACACCTGGCATAGA
Source organism: Saraca asoca (assembly GCA_026873985.1). NCBI lineage: Eukaryota > Viridiplantae > Streptophyta > Magnoliopsida > Fabales > Fabaceae > Saraca > Saraca asoca. Next base: position 12,148 of record JANHAO010007101.1, read on the forward strand.
GTGCTAAGCCTAATCTTCAGCTCATATACACCTGGCGCAATGCGCTAAGCCTCACAAGTTAATCTCATTTTAGACATACCTGGTGCAGAGCACTAAGCCCAATCTCAAGCTTGGGCACACCTGGTGCAATGTGTTAAGCCTCACGAGCTAATCTCATTTTGGGCACACCTGGCGCAGAGCGTTAAGCCCAATCTCCAACTCAGGCATACTTGGTGCAATGCGCTAAGCCTCATGAGCTAATCTCATTTTGGGCACACCTGGCATAGAGTGCTAAGCCCAATCTCCAACTTGGGCACACATAACGCAACGCACTAAGCCTCACGACCTGATCTCATTTTAGGCACACCTGGTGCAAAGTGATAAGCCTCATTAGCTAATCTCATTTCAGGCACACCTAGTGCAAAGTGTTAAGCCTAGTCTCCAACTTGGGTACACTTTGCATAATGTGCTAAGTCTCACGAGCTAATATCATTTCAGGCACACTTGGCACAAAGTGCTAAGCCCAATCTCCAACTCATGCACACCTAACGTAATGCACTAAGTCTCATGAGCTAATCTCATTTCAGGCGCACCTGGTGCAGAGCACTAAGCCCAATCTAATGCTTGGGCATACCTAGTGCAATGCGTTAAGCCTTACAAGCTAATCTCATTTTGGGCACACTTAACACAATGCACTAAGCCTCAGCTAATCTCATTTCGGGCACACCTAGTGCAGAGCGCTAAGCCCAATCTCCAGCTCGGGCACACCTGGCAAATTGCGCTAAGTCTCATGAGCTAATCTCATTCGGGCACACCTGGTGCAGAGCCTAAGCCTAATCTGATGCTCGAGCACACCTAGTGCAATGCGTTAAGCCTTACAAGCTAATCTTATTTTGGGTACACCTAGCATAGAGCACTAAGTCCAATCTTCAGCTTGGGCACACCTGGCGCAATGCGCTAAGCCTCAAGAGCTAATATTATTTTAGGCACACCTGGCACAAGCCCAATCTCCAGCTTGGGCACACTTGCTATAATGTGCTAAGCCTCACAAGGTAATCTCATTTCAGGCACACTAGGTGTAAAGTGCTAGCCCAATCTCCAGCTCAGGCACACCTGGCGTAGAGTGTTAAGCCTAATCTCCAAGTCAGGCACACATGACGTAATGCGTTAAGCCTCACGAGCTAATCTCATTTCAGGCACACCTGGCACAGAGCGCTAAGCCCAATCTCTAGCTTGGGCACACTTGGCGCAATGCGCTAAGCCTCATAAGCTAATCTCATTTCAGGCACACCTAGCGTAAAGCACTAAGCCCAATCTCTTGGTCAGGCACACTTGGCGCAATGTGCTAAGCCTCACAAGCTAATCTCATTTCAGGCACACCTGGTGCAAAGCGCTAAGCCCAGTCTCCAACTCGAGCACACCTGGTGCAATGCACTAAGTTTCACGAGCTAATCTCATTTTAGGCATACCTACCACAGAGCACTAAGCCTAATCTCTAGCTCAGGCACACCTGGCACAATGCGTTAAGCCTCACGAGCTAATCTTATTTTGAGCACACCTGGCACAAAGCTCTAAACCCAATCTCTAGCTCAGGCACATCTAGCGCAATGCATTAAGCCTCATGAGCTAATCTCATTTCAAGCACACCTGACATAGAGCGCTAAGCTCAATCTCTAGCTTAGGCACACCTGGCACAATGGGCTAAGCCTCATGAGCTAATCTTATTTCGGGCACAGCTGGTGTAGAGCGTTAAGCCCTCGTTTCCCATTCAGGCGCACCCCATCATTCACCAAATGCCCCAACTCATAACTGGCTAAAGCATTCAGACGCATAAAGTCTTTTATTAGCTGAAGCAAATTAACACAATGTATGATAAGGAAAAACTAACAATACGGCAAACCTTGAGTGAAGACTCTGACCACATCGATAACTATAAGTAAGGCCTTTGCCAGCAAAGAGCAACTCTTAACCCACAGAGTGAACTGAGAGTTGGGGGGCTAATGTTATAGATGTTCTTTATAACTAGGTGAACTAGGCTGACAAAGGTCCAATGGGCTGGTCAATGGTTTCATGGGCTGGTCTAGTAGAAAAAGGCCCATAACCTCTGGGACGAGTTCATGAAAGCCATGTGGCAACTCGCCTTAGTACGAGCTCAAGTCGCTGGGTGAGAATACAACACCTAGCGAGCTCCCTTCTAGTCGTATTGTAGATTGTCCAATTAACAGCATGGATTAGACTTCCGATCGGCAAATCAGTTCCCAAAAACTAGCAATGATTTGCCTTACATTTATTGCTCAATGCTAAGCATTTATTACTCACTAAGATGGTAGTGATAGTTCTTATAATTTATCAAATTACGTTTGTAACCCTCTCTATGTCTATAAATAGGAAGAAGAGTCATTATATAGGGACATAGGAAATACATGTAGAAACTCTGCAGAAATAGCCATAGGCATATGTACTGATTGCTCTGTATGACTGTATAGTGAAATAATCACTCAAAGCCAATACAACTACCATGGATGTAGGGGTTATCTTGATTTTACCCGAACCATGACAAAACTCTCTGTGTTCCCTTTGCTCTTCCTTTGAATCTCTCCCCATTTTCTTACATTCTGTGCACTCTTAATATCAGTTTAATTCTCAGAATTATCAGTTAACCGATTACCGACATCGACAATTAACACTCTCTTTATGATATTTATAAATTCCACAACTTTGTTGCCCAAAAATTTCACAATTATTAAGAGGTTTTGCCTATCTTAAAAAAATCAGGTCACCAGTTTTGAATGTTTACAAAATCAAATTAAATCGGACGGTGAAGCCAAACGAAATGAAAATCAATATATGTAACAATTTATTTTATCCATAAAATTATTTTTATTATTAGATTGGATTGAATTAGTCAAAATTGGGATGAATCATTGACTTATTTTATTTTTTTTCCTTTTATAATTTGTAGATTGATTTTTTTTTTTGTATTTTTTAAATATAATGTAAGTTTTTTAAAGAGATATCAAATAAATAATTCACAACTATAATATTTTATTAATTATTAACTTCTTATGAATCTTCTTATGATTTTTATTTGTTATATTTATTAGTTTTTAAGTATTACAAACTTAAATTTATAAATTATATTATATATTAATTATTTTTTTTTTATAATTTAATTTAATATTTTTAATGTTTTAATTATGACATCATTTGATTTATCATTGGTTTAAGTGATTGAACTAATCAAATTATGAACTAGTATCCTTTCTAGTTTGATGTCAGGTTCAATTTTTAAAAACATTGCTAGGTAGAGTGGGGTTGGTATTTTTTTTATTTGTCTGGTAATTATCAAAATTAAAAAGTCAGCTTTTATCTAGTCCAATTTTAAGTGAAAACTAGTTAAAAAAAATCATGTTTAAAGTTGGTTTTCATTGAGTCCATTTTTATCTTAGTCAAAGTTTTTCTCATTTCTCTCCCTTACTAGTTCAATTGGCATTTAAATTATATTTATCGCGATTTAAATGAAAAATTCGAGTCAAAACTAATTCTTAGTCAAAATTTAAACAATGCTATAAGGTAAAATTTGTTCGCATTTTTCTAATTTTTCGAAGTTAGTTTACACTTATATGATTCTAGACCGAAGGGAATAAAATTACTTCTGGGCCTTCAATTGGCTTAATTTGTTTTTTGGCAAACCCACATCTGCATTTTGCTTGTATCTAACTTGGCAAAAGGTCCAACAGCAACTAGCAATTGAGAGTTACAACAAGCATTGCATGTTCCGTCAATATATATTAACTATATCGGATTCCAGATGTTGGGCCAGTATTTATCCTTTTACGTAAGAAGCCTAGATCAAGTAGATCTGGTGCCTCTTAGCTTCCTTTTGGGCCTAACAGCAGATCTAACAAGGCCCAATTATCATGGATTTAAAATTTTAGCCCAAAGGAATAAAGGCCGAGAAACTTCTTCTGGTTCTGTCTCGGTGCGGTTGTGTGGAGTTTTAAATTTCTCCTTTTTGTCGTAGGCTAGTCCAGCTGGCGGCTGAAGCTGAACCATGGTGGCAAAAAAACATCCATGCCAAGATTTGATCTGGGCAGTCTAGTGAACCATTAGAACCACGATGCCTGCAATTCGAAGGAAATACTTAAACACAATTGAATCGATTTCCACTAAAATCGAAAATATGTTGGATTGAAATCATAGTTCATGATTTTTAATAATTTTCGTGAGTGTGATTCTACTTTTTTTTTTTTTTATAATTTCAATGTGATAATATAATTTGTGTAAATTGACAAACATTTATAATATTGAACACTTAACTACTGCAGGATTTGCTATTTTTGATGGAAATGTTGGTCGAATGGATTTTTCTAATGGATGTTTCTGTCGAAAAAACTTGTCAAAAAGGTCAATCAAATTTAAAAAAATCCTTGATTGTTAACTACAAAAATCTCTTAGAAAACATTTAAAAAATTTATTGTACATTGAAATCTGTTGAAGACTATGTTAGAAAATGGACACATTTTAAAAAATCATGTTCCTTCTTTTGATGGATTTTAATATACGATGGATTTCAGATAAAAAAATCTATTGTAAAATTCAAATATTTTAATAACCATCTGCGTGCGTGATCTTTTCTCCATTTCCCATTTGTCCTCCTTCCACCGCTACATTAGAGCTCCCCTTACCTTCCCAACTTGATTCTTGTGTGTTGGAGGTATTTTTTATAAATTTAAATTGATTAAATTATTTTTGTTGCTTTGTTTTACATTTTTATAGTTGTTTTTGTTGAAATATTACATTTTTCATGATTTAATTGACTTTTTTTTTTTTTTTTTACTTTGATGTATGTAGTTTCAGGCTTAAGTTTGTCTACAAGTTTATTTGTCAGTTCTTTTACTTGGACATCAAGGATAGTACATATTTTTAATTATTAGTTGATTAATTGTTGACATAGGATTATATAGGAGTTAATTTTTAATTGTTATTGCTATTTTCCTGTATATTTGAATTAGGATTAACTAATTATATATTTTGAATTTGATTTAGAAATTATATATGTTTTGAATTAGATTGAGTAGGATTAAATAGTTAGATGACATACTTGATAGTATTATTGATATTACTTTAGGAATTATGTATATTTTGACCTAGTATCTATTTTAAATTAGAAATTATATATATATTTATTTTGTTAATTTTTGAAATTATTAAATGTCTTGTGAATATTGACTATTAATTATGTTGTTGCTTTACATTTGATGAATAGAACTATTTAAATTGAAATTTTATGTTATTATAAATATGGATGTAATTATTATTATAGAAACTCTATCAATTTTTTTTTGGGAGTTAGGAAGAAATTGAAATTATGTCACGTGTAAATATTTCTAGATAACAGGCTTTAGGAGTGGACAAGGTAGAGGATAGCAATCCAAAAGATGAGATTCCTCAAGATTCCCTTAGTAGCAGTTCGTATGTGTAGCCTGCCAGAGTCATCGGTTGTCATTCTTCTTAGCTACACTTTCATGCTCACATCCCAACCTACTTTGTAGTAGCAGTTGTCCCCAAACACACAGGGGACACCATCATAGATGGTGCCACCATCATAGATGGTGCCACCCTCATAGATGGTGCCACCATCTTCAAGGGCAGGATCTACCTTGAGACATCTTGCATTCCCTAGGTACCCATACTTGGTCTTGGGAAGACCATTATGCTTTATAAGATGGGGTATATATTCTTGATTATGCTTGATATTCTTTTTTTTTTTAATTTCTTAACTATGTTTATTTTAATATATTTAGGTTCTACTCAACCAATGAACTAGTAGGCATTATACACCATATTAACATGAGCAAGTATGAGGGTGTATGCCCTATGAGGAAGAACATTTCGAAGTCCACTTGGAGGATGCTATATGTGGAGTTTGGGGTAAAGTTTATATACTTTGTTTATTATTTAACTTTCTTTTTTTAACAGTTCTCTAACTATTTGATGTTTGTTATTTAATTGTAGAAGGATTGGAAGTGGAACTCATTCTTGTAAGAAGAACAAGTAGAAGAATTTCAACCATAAGGATTCCACCAAAATAAAGGATATCATGGATGAGGTGCACAAGAAGAGACCCACTCATTTTGGTTGGATTGGGGACAAAGAGTGGAAGGGATTTCTTAAGTAATGGAAGGATCATAAATTTAAGTCCAAGTTCGAGTAGAATAAGAGGAACAAGGCATTGGATATAGCTAGATAGGGTTCCTCCCTACACATTGATGGATCCATCTCTATAGTAGAGCATTGGTTACATATGGTAATATTATTTGAAATCAATGTTATTTATGCCATTTACATTGTTGTAATAATGTTCATACCATACTTTATATTGTCTATGAAAATTTTCATATTTTTAAATAGTTGAAACTAAGGCCAAACTGCTTGTGGATAGCTTGTTCTGTTGCACCACATTTAGAGAGATGCCTAATAGGTTTTGCCTAGAGCTGCACAGTCCTTCGTAAGCAGCTTATCTTAACTTGTATTTTTGTTATTATTTTATTGTATGTTTAATAGTAAAATATTATATTTATAATATCAAATAATTGATTGTTTCAATTTGCAAGAGAACTTTAACAAAAGAAAGACTTGGCACATATTTAGGCACAATGAGGCATTTAGGGCATTGAGGAGATGGCTAATGAGGTGGCCCAGCCATCTAACCTTGATATGAGGGTGGACATTGTGGGTGGGACAAAGAAGGGATGGATTTACAAGTTAGGCTCTGAGGCCACCATGGGACGACTGCATCGACCATTACATCTTACTTTGAGAGTGTTTCACCTACTAAGATGCAGCAACAGATGGAGGTTATTTACCTTTGGACAAAGCATCTTCTACAAATTCAGCAACAGTAGCAAAGCCAGCAGTTGCTACTTTCTCCACCTCCTCTTCATCCACATGGCTACCAACAATCCCCTGCTTATATGTACCTGTTGCCACCATCGCTACCGATTTGACCACCATCAGCTGGAGCATGTTGGTGTATGTCTTAAAAGCCAATCATAGGATGATTATATAAGCATATGTTGTATTGTGTTTTATTTTTTTATATATGAGGCATTTCAAATTATTATTTTTGTTTTTTCTATATTTGTGTAATATGAATGAACATAATATTTGTCCTAAGGATAACACTATTTTTAAATGTCTTTAGTTAGGTATTATTGTGAATTGGGATAACAATGATACATGGTGATTAGTATGTATATTGGCTGGTGACTAAATCTTACTAGTAATAGATATGAGTATCAAACCAATACATAGGTACATGTTAGAAAACAAATGTATTGGGCAGACCCACCATGAGAATGCTTTATAGATTGTTGTATAAGTGTCATAAACAATTCTCATAGTGGTAATGATATATGTGGTCCTTTGACTTGAGATTGATAACAAAATATTTCAACCATTTATTTGTCCTCTCACTTAGCATTTTAAGGTAAAAAATTACTTACTTTCAGCTGTGTTAGTGTGTATTTATGAATTTATGTCAATTGGCATCATTAGAAAAATTCTGCATAATTTGGCTATTTTGAGCAGTTTCTATAATTTAGTCATAACTTGAGCTACACTTGTCCAATTAATGTGATTATTATCTTGTAGGAAAGTTATGAGATGGTTCTACAACTTTCATGAAGACCTCCAAGTCTGAATCGCGCAATTGTCTATCTGAATTTTGACTTGAAATAAAGACTAGAATGTTGCCAGAATACTACCTTGGGTAGCCTGACCTTTGTACACTAATTAAACTATAACTAGAGTTATAGAGGTCTAATTAAGGTGAAACTAAGCTCAAATGGAAGTTGAGACATAATGATACATTTCATATGAAGGCTTCTAGACTTGAATCCAGCTTTATTAGTGTGAAATATGAGCTGTAACAGAGAGGTAGAAATGCTACAAAAATGGGCTTATGTAGAATTAGTTTTAAGGCCCCCAATTAAAATGGATCTTGAGCACAATTGACCATCCTTTGATCCAGCAAACACTCAACCAGATGGAGAGTAGAAAGCCAGTAGAAAAACCAGAAAAAGCAATCTACATTGAGCTCAAAACACACAAGGCAGTGGCAGTAAGCAATCAGACCAACCATAATCATTGCCTCTTACATACCCAGCAACTGCTTCTTTCTACCCAGGTGAAACCATTTGGCTGAAGAGTTTTTAGTTTACTTTTGCAAATAGTATTTAGTGTAGTTTTCTGGTAGCTTAGTGTAGCTCATTTTCTTCTAGTTTTTCTTTGTATTTTCTACCTTCAATGGAAGGCTGAGTTGTAATCACCACTAGGGGTTAACAAAGCTTGAATACTTATGTTGAGATCTTGTTCTTTCATCTTGCATTCAATTGTTAGCCATTTCTTTCCTTTTTCCTCT
>JANHAO010007102.1:0-20546 GCA_026873985.1 Saraca asoca
CTTTCTTAGCCACCATATGCACGTAGTGACCTTACTATGCATACGAGCCACTTTCTTAGCCACCATATGCGTACCATCTTCAGCCATGCATACGAGTAACTTTTTTAGCCACCGTATGCATGCAATCTTTGGCTCGTGTGTATGAGTAACTTTCTTAGTCACCATATGTACACAGTGACCTTTCTACGTATACGAGCCACTTTCTTAGCCATCATATGCATACCATTTTCAGCCATGCATACGAGCAACTTTCTTAGCCACTGTATGTATACAATCTTTGGCTTGTGCATATGAGCAACCTTCCTAGCTACCATATGCATGTAGTGACCTTACTATGCATATGAGCCACTTTCTTAGCCATCGTATGCATACCAACTTTAGGCATGCATACGAGTAACTTTCTTAGCCATCGTATGCATGCAATCTTTGGCTCGTGCATATGAGCAACTTTCTTAGCCACCATATGCATGCAGCGACCTTAATACGTATACGGGCCACTTTCTTAGCCATCGTATGCGTACCATCTTCAACCATGCATATGAGTAACTTTCTTAGCCATCGTATGCATGTAATCTTTGGCTCGTGCATATGAGTAACTTTCTTAGCCACCATATGCACGCAGTGACCTTACTACGCATACAAGCCATATCCTTAACCACCATATGTGTACCATCTTCAGCCATGCATGCGAGTAACTTTCTTAGCCACCATATGCATGCAATCTTCAGCACATGCATATGAGTAACTTTCTTAGCCACCATATGCATACAACGACCTTACTATGCATATGAGCCACTTTCTTAGCCACCGTATGTGTACCATCTTCAGCCTTGCATATGAGCAACTTTCTTAACGACTGTATGCATGCAATCTTTAGCTTGTGCATATGAGAAACTTTCTTAGTCACCATATGCACGCAGCGACCTTGCTATGCATACGAGCAATCTCCTTAGCCACCGTATGTGTACCATCTTTAGCCATGCATACGAGCAACTTTCTTAGCCATCGTATGCATGCAATCTTTGGCTTGTGCATATGCGCAACTTTCTTAGCCATCATATGCATGCAGTGACCTTACTATGCATACGAGTCACTTTCTTCGCTACTATATGCATGCAATCTTCAGCTCGTGCATATGAGCAACTTTCTTAGCCACCATATGCGTATGACTTAAAGCTCGCAGCTCTCATACGACCTAAAGCTCACAGCTCTTATACGACTGAATACTTGTAGCTCACATGCAATTTTTATCAAGCATAACTTTCATATTGTCTGGATTCATCACTCAAAGAAGCATGATCGATTGGTTACTTCAATATCTTGCTTTATTATAATATTTCATCGAAGTTCATATTATCAGTGATATGCATGATACTTATACAATAGAACATAAGAAATACAAAGAGAAATTCATTCACTAAAAAGCCTCAACGAGTTACATTTATGCAAAGAAATCAAAATACAAGTTAATCTTGCCTATATACATGAAGAAAGATTAATGGCCCAGAGAAGAGCCCTAATCTGCAGAGGGGCTAGCGAGCATAATTGATTTCAATTCTTTCCATTGCCACCCTCCTTGGTTTAGAAAAACCTTTCTAGCTTTTCACTCTACCCTGAGAGCCCGGAGGAGACAAGCTTGAGCAACAGAAAAGGAGAACCCCTGGGCATCATTGGGGGACATAAGCCAAGATTTATACAAGATCTTCCCATGTCCTCGAGGAAAAATTGCCTTTAAAGGCTTTTATGCAGTAGACTATGCACACTTCATTGAAAAGATAGAATGCTGGTGGAATAGGGGGCTTGTCTGAAGTTCCCATTTGATTTATCTGTGAAGGAGGAAGAAGGACTTCCTCTATCTTAAATAGAAGCAGTTCTGGTCCTATTGAAGAGTTCAAGAGAGCTCCCAACCATATTTATTAATTTCCTCGAAAGAAAATGAGGCAAATGCATCAACAGGTATAGGACACATATGATGGAAAGAACGGTCTGGGACAAATGCAATGGCATGCTCAATAAATGCTTTGATTGCATGGTGTTTAGCAAGACTCAATTCCCAGCCTGTGAAGCAAGTTGAGAGTTAGAAGACTTATGTTATAGGTGAAATCTGAGATTTCCTAACGGGCTGGCAGAATGCCTGAGTAGCAACAGAGTCCTAGATCGCTAAGGTGTCGAGGACGCTAAGTCCTGGGTCGTTCACTCAATAGCTATCCTTACGCGAGTTTGCTTCAATAAGGATGAGCTTAAACCACTACCTAAGGAAATGACGATGACCTTAAGTCAAAGACTCTGGTTGGCGATGTGCGGTCTTCAGCGAGAAGCTTGTTAGGCAGGAGACAAACATATGTCGCACCCAGTAGATAAGGGTCCCACCCACAGAAAATAATCTACAGAAGCTGAATTGAAGGATATGTTTTGTCTTGTACATACACTGCATAATGTAACATATTTATAACTTATAAAATTACTATTATAGCCTCATCCTCTCTATAAATAGGAGGAAAGAGCACTCTATAAGCATCAAAGAGACTAGAATTATTATACCAAAACTTTGTAAAAATTTTTTCAAGTTAATACACTACCATGGATGTAGGGTCTAGTATTGTTCAGATTTGGACGAACCACATAAAAAAACTCTATGTTTCTTGTTACTCTTCTTCTTCTTACTTTTCTGTGTTTATTTATTGTGAATGTAACTAGATTGCAGTTTGAGTCCCAAAAGAACCTCTTCAGTTGGCTAGATTCTGGTAGAACCAAAATCTACTGTCAACAAGAATCAACAACACTCATGTTTTTCACATGTTCTTTAAAAACTATGGGTCAAAGAGCTTGTGTTAGTGGGTTTCTATCATCGCTTTAGTATCAAGATGCTCCACAAGAATGTCACCATTATTAATAACCATATCTTCGACTACAAGATATTTAATTCTATATGGTTGGAGCCATTGGAAATTTTATTATTCTTAGAAAACATCGATGTTGCAAAATTATCATAGTAAAATTTCATAGGCCTAGAGATGGAATCAATAGCCTTAAGCATAGAAACAAAATATCTTATCCATATAGTATGGGTAGCTACCCCATAGCAAGTGACAAACTCAGTTTGCATGGTAAAAGATGTAGTAAGTGTTTGCTTAATACTCTTCTATGAAATGGCTCCACCAGTTAACATGAAAATATAACTTGATGTGGACATAATGTCATCTAGGCAAACAACATAATCTGAATCCAAATAGCTAACTACCTCGAGATTATCAACCTTCTTGTAAATAAGCATGTAGTCTTTTGTCTTTTGAAAACATCTCATCACCTTTTTAATAGTGAACATTACTAGGATTTGAGAGAAATATGCCAATAATACTTATAACAAAAGATCAGTCAGGCCTTGTACAAACTTGAGCATACATCAAGCTCTCAACTGCACTAGCATAAGGTTAGTCTTTCCTTAATGTTTTCTTAATTTCATTTCTAGGACATTGGTATTTGTTAAATTTATCACCATAAGAAACAAGTATATCTCTAGGCTTACATTTAGCCATATTAAACCTTTTATTGTGGGTATTTTTAGAACCATGCAAATGGGTTGGCAAAAGCCTAGTGGGCTGGCTCAGCTGACAAAGACCCGATTTACCCAGGATAGAGGTTGTTGGAGTAAGGCACAAGCTCACCAAATGCTGACTCCGGTTGCTGGCCAACAGGGGTCAAAGTAGTAACCTCAAGTCATTAAAGACAAGGCCTAGCTTGTAGCTCAAAGCATGCTTCTCTAGTTACCATCCAAAAGCTCGCTATAGTCAAACCTAAGGAGAGACCAACATGCATGGATCAACTTGCGAACTAACTTGCGGGAATTAACTTGCAATTAATTAATTATTTTTAATTACTATTTTATAGTCAATTTTATAATCAACTTGTAGAAGAGGGGGATTGCTTTGAGAAAATCACCATACAAACTTGTACAAACAAATACAAAAACACTTAGTAAAAAAGACTGAGAAATAGCATAACCCTGGACATAGAGGTCGATTGACTTTAGCTGAACAACATTAAAAACTCCAAGTGTTTCCTTAATTCTTCCTCTTTCTCCATCTCCCTCTCCCTCTCTCTCTTTGTCCTTTACATTCATTAAATTGTAGTTTAGGGGTTTACTAAACTTTTATGGTTAACTGGATTTTTCTGTCAACATTTTGATGCTAGAAAGAGGGCCCTAAATTGTATTCTGATTGATTTTCTATTCAACTGTGATGGCAAGAGAGAGAACTACCATAAGTTCAAAGACTCTAATAGACCATTAGGAATGTTGCATATAATAGCAGTGGGAACTAGTTCTCTCTACAATAGACACATTCACCATCCCCGTTACGGGTATTGCCATTAGCTTCCCCTCGATGACTTATCGCCAGCCTACAATAATTGCTTCTAGAATTGATGAATTGCAAATGTGGCACCAACATCAAGAAACACTTGAGAACATTGTAAGAGAGCTAGCTAAGGAGGTTAAAGTGTTGACGCAAACACGAACCCTGGGTGCACGAAAGTATGTTAAGGTTGTAGCATCTAAAGGAGTTTTTCAGCTTGCTAATTCAGCTTGCTCCTCTGATTTACGTACAAGAATGGAGGTCTACCAAGCGTGTGAGGATCATAATCAGTGATGTGAGAATTCACATGAGTGGAAAGCTCAAGCAAGACTAGTCAGGGACACACCTCATATTGCTACTCCCATGACCAGAAAACAAAAAAAAAGCTGATGATCTTCCAGTCAACAGTCCGAGACATAAGATCTGATGGTAAAGGAGTTACTTCAAAGGGTGAAGCAATTAGAAAAATTCCTTCAAGCTTAGGATAATTAAGATCGCTATAAGAAGAAGACACCATACCATTCACTAAAGAGGTTGAGATAGAGCCTTTCCCATGCAAATTTAAAATCCCCACAATCCCACAATATAATAAGAATAGTGATCCATATGACCTCTTGGATGCATTTAATGTACAGATGGACTTCAGACAACCAATCCCTCAATCAAGTGTCATGTCTTCCCAGCTTCACTAGGAGACATACCTCGAACATGGTTTAGGAATTTTCTAGTTCACAACATTGATAGTTAGGAAGAATGCCAGAGAAGATTCATCATCGAACATAAAACATTAAGAAGATAGCTTGCACCATCCTGCCACCTGGCAACGATCTTCTAGTGGAAGGATGAATTGCTGAAAGACTACATCACCTAGTTCAGACATAAGGTTAGTAATGTAAAGAATCCATCCGATGAGAGTATCCTAACAGTAATCTCAATAGGACTCTGCAAAGAAGGAAAACTATATAAGAACATATACAAGTTTCCAGTAAGGAACTTGGGTGAGTTTTATAAATGAGTTGCCAAATAGATTGGGTGGGAGAAACCCTTAGCCTAAAGAAGTTCGATCATAAGGATGAGGCAAATAGCTGCGATCAAAATAAAAGAGGAGCAATGACAGGAATGGCAAGGATAACTCTGAGAACCAGCCTACAAAGAAGGCCAAAATTGAATGACCTCAAGGTTGCCATAACAGCTATAGTGTCCTATTAGATTCTCAGGATAGGATATTCGCAACAGAGAAGGATAGGAAGACTTCGAGAAGCCTAACCCAGTAAGGACTCCCCATACGTACAGAGACACAAATAAGTTTTGTGTCTATCACAATGAGGTCAAGCACAATACTTCATATTATTGGGCACTTAAAGTTGTGATCGAGGATCTGATCAAGATAGGTCACTTAAAAGACTATATGGTGCGGCCTGCAAGATAGTGAACTTAGTAACCATAATAGGATCCCAAGCAAAAAAGCAAGCATATTCTATAGAAACCATATGATTCTATGATTCAGAAGTTAGTAAAAGCATACAAGTTTTCCCTTAAATTTTCATGACTGTGTGTTGAATGAGATTTTAGCAAAATACTATGTAGAAAGTTTTAAGTTAAGACTAAAAATTTGGTGATCACATACTACGCCTCATTCTTCTTAGAACTCATAAAGCTAGAAATGGGACACTAGGTCCAAACTAAGAAGACCTTTACATCTTCAAGGAAGATTTGGGAAACAGAGCTTATCACTTAACAAATAAAAATGGAACTGAAGTTCCCTGGGCTTAGAATGTAGGACATCTGCTCACTCCACTAGACCAGAAGCGAGCAATTGCCCTTCTAATCTGGAAGGGGCATTAAACTTGATGGACTTATAATGACCCGACACTGCATCCATGTGACCTACTATCTGGCATTGCATTTATGTGACCTATGACTCAGCACAACATTCATATGACCTACTACTTGGCACCATATGTATGTGACCTACTACTCAACACTGTATTTATGCGACCTGCTATCTGGCATCTTATGTATATGACCTACTACTTGGTACCACATTCATGTGACTTACTATCTGGCACTGCATGTATGTGACCTACTATCTGGCTCCACATTCATGCGACCTACCGAGCTCTCACCCTATTGATTCAACAGTGAAGCTCTCACCCTACTAATTTGATAGCGAGCACTTGCCCCTCTAATTTAGTGCTAGCTAAGGCATAGCTCTCATGTGATTTACTGGCCATTCGACTTGGCACATATCCTTTTTTAATCATGCTTTATTAACTAAAGTCGATTGACTTACTAAGCATACATTTTAGCTAATGTTTTATTAAGTTATGATTTGTAGTGACTTATTCATGTCAACCTACATGCTATCATCTGCAGCCTATTGAACATCCAATATAACATATTTGGAAAAGTAAGAAAATTATGAAAAATTCATTAGAAACCTCATTCAATGAGGTAAATGTACACATAAACATTCAAAAATATAGTTCAAAATCAGCCTACAACTATTATCTCTCAGGAGGAATGTTGGCTTCTGGAAGCTGAACCCCTGGAGGGTTGAAATATTAACATATCTAACAAACAAGCCATCCATCATTAGGTTGATGGCCAAACTGCTCTCAAAACTCCTCCCTATTCTCCTCCCAGGGAGGCAAAAGAACAAAAGTGAAAAAATTGAATTCATCAGCATTACCATAAGGAGGATATGAAATTTGTACAAAACTTCCCAAGATCCTCAAAGAGGAATTGTCTATATGAATTTCTTATGCAGCAGGCCATACACGCCTCATTCCACCCCGTCCAAGATCCAGCTGGTCAAAAAACATAGGGGGTTTAACCAATACACCCATCAGACTATTCTGAGAAATAAGAAAAAAAAAGGTTTTTATGCCATATATGGCTCGCTAGGCCTTACCGATGAATCTAAAGAATGATCAACTACCCTTGATCTAATAGTCCAATAGAAAGCAAGGTTGCCACACCAATGACTGTGAAATATGTGCATTAACTACATGGCTTAGTGTAGTTAAAACACTAAGATAGAAGTCTGAATGACAACACTATAGGCTACAAGCTTTTGCCAGTGAACTACAGCTCCCAGTCTGAAGAATGAATTGAGAGCTGAGGGCTAATGTTGTGGGTATTTTTAGAACCATGCAAATAGGTTGGCAAAAGTCCAATAGACTGGCTCAACTAATAAAGACCTAGTTTGCCTTTTATGGAGGTTGTTGGAGCAAGGCACAAGCTCATCAAATATTGACTCAGGCTATTGGCCAACAAGGCTCAAAGCAACAACCTCAGGTTGTTAAAGACAAGGCCTAGCCTATAACTCGAAGCCTGCTTCTCCGGTTGCCATCCAGAAGCTCGTTATAGTTAAACCTGAGGAGGGACCAACTCGTATAGATTAACTTGCGGACTCTGACTTGCAGGAATCGACTTACAATTAATTAATTATTTTTAGTTACTATTTTGAGGTTAATTTGTAACCCTCAGCTACTATAAATAGAAGTGAAAATCATTGTAGAAGAGGGGGGATTGCTTTAAGAAAATCACCATACAAACTTGTACAAACAAATACAAAAACACCTAGCAAAACAGACTAAGAAATAGATGCAGGGGTTAATTAACTTTAGCTGAACCACGTTAAAACTCCCAGTGTTTCCTCAGTTATTCCTCTTTCTCTATCTCCCTCTCTTTCTTTTATACTCACCAGATTGTAGTTTAGAGGTTTACTAAATTTTTCTGATTGACCGACTTTTGTCGTTAACACCTTTTTAAGACACAATTAATGTATGAACTTTGGGATAGTCCCAACATGTTTCTTGATCTATCCCTATAAATTTCAATTCCTAGAACAAATAAAACATCACCAAGATCTTTCATGTCAAAAGTCAATGATATAAGTGATTTAGTCTCATAGAGCAAATTAAAATTAGTACTCGTAAGTAAAATGCCATCAATATAAAGAATAAGGAAGATAAATTTGCTCTCATATACCTTAAGATACACTCATTGATGTACCTGATTCTCAACAAACCCCATATATGTGATCACTTCACCAAATTTAAAGTACCATTGTCTTGATGCTTGTTTCAAACCATAGATAGACTTTTTCAATCTCACATTAGATTTTCTTTTCCACTTTCCATAAAATCCTTAGATCATTGCATATAAAATTCTTCATACAGATCCTCATTTAGGAAGACTATTTTCACATCCATCTGGTAAAGCTCCAGGTCATAATATGCCACCAAAGCCACAATGATCAGAAAGGATTCCTTAGAAGAAACTAGAGAGAAAGTCTCTTTATAATCAATGCCCTTTCTTTTGTGTAAATCCTTTAGCCACCAACATTACCTTGAATCATTCAACATTATCTTTAAAATCTTTCTTGATTTTAAATACCTATTTTCAATCGGTAGGTCTAATACCATTAGGAACTTCTATAAGTTCCCACACTTTATTAGCATACATGGATTGGATTTCATCATTAATGGCACTGGACCAATTATTAGACTATGCACATGAAATAGCTTAATTGTAGGAAGTTAGATTAGTTGCTTGCCCAATGTCATAATCTATTTCTTTTGGATATACAACAAAATCATCTAAAATTGTAGGTATTCTCACTCTTCTTAAATCGATGAAAAGGAGGTGGATCAATAGGTTGTACAATCTCATATGGATCATTGACTAAAACATTATTATCATGCTTGTCAGCTGCATTCTTAATAAGTTGATATATGACTTTTTCTTATACAACTAAAATAAGAATAATTAATGATCTTTCTTTTGAAATAATTTTATTTTTTTGAGAGCTTTGACAATCTATGACATCATATTCTACAAAATTTGTTGTCAAAATAATATTTGGTGGTTTTGGGATCTAATTTGATGCCATAGGGTCATAAATTTTTACCTCAGCAAGGTAACCCCACCCTTGAAGATGATTCAAACTAGGCTTTCAACCCTTAAAGAGTTCAAAAGGTATTTTAGAAACTAGCTTTGAAGGCATTCTATTTAGGATACATATAGTAATCGTCAAGGCTTCTTCCCAAAAAGAGTCTAGTAAACTGGTTCTGCTTATCATGGATCTAACCCTATCTATCATAATGTAATTTCGTCTCTCACCCATATCATTCTATTATGGAGTCTTAAGCATAGAAACTTTAGAAACATTCCCATAATCTTATATGTACTTGGCAAACGGGCCCATACATTGGTCAATCTCACCATCGTTACTATAGTACTTAGCACCATGGTCAAACTTCACAATCTTTATTTGTCTACTACATTATTTTTCTACCTCAATTTTAAAGGTTTTGAACTTTTCTAAAGATTATATTTTTTTACTAATGAAGTAGACAAAACCAAATTGAAAAAAGTCATCAATAAAGGAAATAAAGTATTTATTCCGACACAAAGTGTTCTTAAGAGGACCATAAATATCAATATGAATAATTTCCAAAATTACATTACTATATGTAGAGCTCTTTTTAGTTGCCTTGGTCAATTTTCCTTTTTTCTGGATGAGCTTTATAAGTAAAACATTTGTCTTTTCTATGATCCATTTTGTTGTAAAACCAACATTTAACTTCTGTAAAATTGGATCCGAAACGTAAAGCATTGTGATTTTGATTTAGATTCTTTTTAGAATTTCCCTTTCCTTAAGACTTAAATTATTTTTCTGAGAAAATTTATTTAGGTGTGACTGATTGACCAAACTCACACTCTTTATAACCTCACGTTGCATTTTTTTCGCTCTTCTTGAGCATAAATAAAAATCAATGTGTTAAGGTCCCAATCTTTTTTCTGAGTATTATAAGAGGTTTTTAAGGTATTAATTTTTAAAGGGAATAAGTCAAGGGCATGATCAAATATAAAGTTATCAATCATAGGGCACTTGAGTTCATTAAGCCTAATAGAGATATTAACCATTCCCTGGATATATTCCCTAACACTACCAACCCTATCATATCTCATGTTGATAAAATTTTTCATCAATTATCCAATTTCAGCCTCACTAGAGACTACATACCTTTCCTTAATTGATTCAAAAGAGGTTTTGATATTGTTAGAAGTAGGAATTGAATGCACTAAAGTTTCAGCAATTGATCTCTTTATCACCATAAAAGCCAATAGATTTGATCTTTCTTATTTTTCAAAATAAGCCTTTTGCTTTGTAGTGTTATCATTAGTCCAACCAGCATGTTTTTGAACCCTTAGAGCCATGTTTACATCCATCATAGTCGAAGTAAGTTATGCATTTTCCTTCCATCTATTGTAATTAATCTTAGTCAGAGTTTCAATAGAGGCAATTTGATTGTTCAAAGAAAAAGTGCATGGAACCGAAAAATTCAAAGATAGTAGATAATTTCAATAAGTTGAGCCAAATTTTGTAATAATAATTACAATATTAAAGGTTAATATGCAAAATTATAATCTTACTTGTGAGTGAAAATCTAGTTTTCATCGAGATAATCCTAAAAACAATAGGCTAATTTGGTATACAAAATTTAAAAATCCAACACTTGTGGGGAAAAATTTTTCATAAGCACATCATCACATAAGCCCCAAGTTATTTAAATTAATTCACCCCACATGGGTAGGTGATTATATGACTTAAAATAAATAAAAATATCAATAATATTTTATCAAAAGAGATAAAACAATTGTCCATAATTAATTTCAGCTTAAAATAAACTTTTTAATTATTTATTTATTTATTTATTTTTCTTTATTTTTTAGGCACATGGGTCCACGCGTCAGTGGGGCACATGACCACCTTTTGAAAAGTGCTGATGCTCGTTCTTCAAAAAGGCCAAAAAATGGCATCTTACCATTGAAGTTTCATGGTTCATTTGCAAGTGACTCTAGCAGCATTACCATTGACAGATAATGAGACTTTGACAATGAATCACATTCCAACAATGATTTGCAATAGTAAAGCACCAAAAAACACAATCCCAATCAGTGTTTCAATGTATTTAAAATAGGGAAAACAATTTCAAAAAACATCCACTAATTCATCTTAAATTGGATTTTCTCTTTCACATTGTTAATGGGTAAATTAAACCCATTATATTATGTAAAAAACACTCTCTAAAACTATATAGTTATGCTAAATTAAAAGGCTCATATTATAAATATGCATCTAAAAATCAAATTTTAAAATTCTCTTAAAATATATAACTAATTCACACAAAATTATATGTATAAGAATAGTAGAAATATAATATACAATAACCCTAAAATAATTTAAAAAAATGTTCATCTCATTGTGTTTAATTTTATGCATATAAATAGAAATTAAATAATATATGAATAAATGAAATTGACTTGATAGAAAGAAATTGAATATTTACACATATTTATAAAAAATAGGGCTTTAATTCTAGTATAGGTGGTTCTGATGCCAAATGTAGAAAATTTTCCAATAGGAATTGAAAAGATCATTTATACTAAATTAAGACCATAATTATAATTTAATATGCAATTTACATATCTTTTTCAACCATGTTCATCGATCTTCAGAAAATAAGCAGAAGCGAATCTTACCTTACTTCTCCAGTGCGAACTTTGTGTTCAATTTAATGGGATAGTATACACAATAACATGAACTATAGAGAGGACCTTTCTCTGAAAAATAAAATCCTACAATATCTAATACTCTCCTTATAAAAAAAGATCAAATATATGCTTACATTGAAAACTAAAATCATATTCAATCACATTGGGTCTCAAAACCTAACATGTGTAACACTAGTCTAATTGGATTACTTTAAGAGTTATGAGTCAAGAAATTAGACTACATGTCTAACCCTTTTATTAAATAAAAATAACAATCAATTGAAGCCTAAAATAAAATGATTTTATAAAAAATTTTAACATTTTTATTTTGATATTTAATTTATTTACTTTAAAATTTGAAACAAATAATTTACTAATAAAAATACTAAATCTTTAAAAAGTGGAGCTTCCCATATACATTTTTTCTTATGAAAGGATGTGATAGTAAAAGTAAAGAACACAAGAGTGAGGCAACTATTTTATTAAAGAGTAAATTAACAATTTGGTTCAAGAAAGATTTGGGTTGTCTCAAATTGGTCCCTAAAAGATTTATACTATCAATTTAGTCATGAAAGTTGTAGTATTGTCTCATAAATCTCTTGCCATCAATCCTTAAAGTGAAAACAAACAGAATTGCTGATGTAGAGTTAATGTGGATTAATTAAGCTAAAGTGGCTTTGATGTCACTATGATGTATTACTTGCCTTTTACCAATTGAATTGAAAAAATTAAATTTGTAATTATAATTTCACTCAACTAGAATCCTTTAATTTCATATTTCTAAATTGAAATCTCTAGTTCCATCCTTTCTTTGAATGCTAGTAGAGGAGATGACAAACCATCATGAAAGCTAACCTCTTTCTCATTCGACCTCAATACAACAGAAGGTTCAGAAAATAGCTCAACCATGTCAAGCAACAACCAAATGAGGGACATTGGTAACATGGCCTACCGATGTGGAGAAAATCTATTTTTTTGAAGTAAAAAATTATAAAAAACTATATTAGGATGTTTTATAAATGCCTATACTGGCAAAAAAAAAAGGACATGAGTTATGGATTTTTTTAATTGGAGCATGAAGACTATGATCATGCAGTGCCCATTGTAGAACAAAAGAAGAAGGGTAAGTGTAATGATAGAGAAAGCAAAGTATTGACTAAATTGGAGAAGAAAAATTAATAATTAGAGGAAGAAATGAAGAAACTGAAATTTGTATGTTATGCTTTGTTGACTTTGTTAGTTGATGTGTTGATTGGCAAAGCATATTAGGGACAATGTTAGTCCCTTATTTTGCATTTTGGGTTTTGTAAGTGTTATTGAGAAAGAAATGTAGTCAATTTGGAATTTGAAATTATGTTATTATGAAGTCAATGTTATTAACCATGTGTGTATTGAATTTAGTAATTGGTTATAAGCAAATGTGAATGAAAATTAATTGACAAATGATAAGAATATATAGCATTATCTAGGTTAACAATAATATCATTAGCAAGATATTTACTAAGTATTTACAATAATATCATTAGCAAGATATTTAACAACCTAACAGAGAATATATAACATTATTGGAGTTTACAAAATAACAAAATATTAATAATTAAACCTAAATCTAGGTTAACAACATGGCGATAGTGGAGTTTACAAAACAAATCCATGTTCTACTCCCCACCTTTATAAAAGAAAAAAAATGCAATACCTAACCTAATCTCCAAGGAGAAGGCTAAAGAAAACAGTAAAGGAATCAAAATATATGGGAGGTTTGCTTATCTGGAATTTTTCCAACTCCAATCTGAAGTGCAGTGTAGTCCACCACTTTAGCCATATAGCGTTCCTCTATTTTCCCTATTTTCTTGATTATAGCCTAATAAATTGCAATTGAAAAACCAAATAAAATGTCAATAGATTGGATCCTTTACCCATTTTCACACACCCAATTTAGGTTTCACAAGGTGTCATTTTAGGAGTGCCAACATCCTTGTCCACATAGGTATTTGACATAGGCCAAAGGAATCATTAGTTGCAAGATGATTGACTAAGGTTGATAAACCAAGACCAGTTGAAGAAATGGCTGTGGTTGGTTGATAGTTAGTGGCCATACACTAATCAGAATTAATATAATCGAATCACTTTAAGATTGTGGCAAATGGTGATGATCAGGGTCGTACCTCAAAGACTTCTTGATATGGTATATCCTACTATTCCTAGAAGGGTGCAATGCAAAATGATATAATGCAGAATGACAAAATGACACAAACTGGAATGATGCAAAATACAAAATCACTGCAGAAACAAAATACTAGAATGCTAAATGCAAATGCAATTAATTAACTATAGCTACATGTTAGGAAAATTGGGGGGTTTTTGATTGAGTTAAAATTGTAGAAAACCAAAAAAATATAATGGTAGAAATTAGAGTCATAAAATGCAAAAAGGATGCAGTAACAAAATGTAAGACATGCAACCAATCCAAGGGGTAATCATAATTTCTCCAAATAGATTTATCATAGATCACTAAATATACATTCAACTCTAATTGATTACCTAATCTAGAGCTACCCAGAACCCTTAAAATAGCCCTCAAATCCTCTACTAGATGACCGCTTAGGATTCAATTTAGCATGATTAATAGAAACAAGTAACCATCTATTCCTAAAGCTAGATGCAAATAAACTTAAGAACCAGAATTTAGCTATGCTAAGCAATTAACTAAATACCTTTATTTCAATCACTTTAAACCCTGCTTTTGATGTGAAGAACATTGAACTAACAACTAACATTCAATACTAAATTTAGCTAGATTTACTAATTAAACACATATACACATACAATCACCAAGTGGCCACATTTGCAATTATACATGTAACCAAATAGCAAGATAAAGAGAGAAGCAAGAGTAAATCAACTAAAATTAAATAGATAAGAACAAGGTTTCAAAATCAAATAAATTGGAGTGTTGTACCATTAAACTTGGTTACAAAATGCTTAACTTTCCATGGTTGTCATGAAAATGCAAAGAGAAACTAAATAGAGCTGAAAAGTCTAAATGTAAAATTGACAAAAAAATTTTTGAATCTCTATGGGTTTCAGCTATTTATATCTCATAAACCCTCACTAAACCTCATAAGCTGCCTCTTAGACTCACAATGAATCAAGCCTTGTTACAATTGAAGCCTTTAAATTATATTTACAAATAAAAAAACAAAACCAGTCTTTTGCAGAGTAAAACACTGGTTTGACTTTAACTTCTATGTTGACCTTCAAAACTACATAGTTTCATTAAGTTCAAGGTTTGATATCATTAGGCTAGACCTTAGGGGCTTCTTGGCTTTGCTTTGACCTCATTTGACCCATTGAAACTTTAGTTATGATTTAATCATTATAACAAAGACAATCTGGACAAAAACACTAGGGAAAGTTCATAGCAAATTTTGGGATTCCAAAAGGTAGAAATGGGCTTTAGCCTCAGCATACAAGTTGTATAGCTTTCTTTTAACTTTTCAATCATATAAAGATTGACCCAATTTGACATCTGAAGCTCAAGTTATTCCTCAAAAACTAAAATAATGCTAAGAATCTTGCTTTAAGCAATTAATTAAATTAAACTCCAAATCATGACCAAATCACAAAATAAAGCAAATTCACTAAATTAAACTCAATTAACATCCTAAGAGGTAGAGTATGAGAGGAAATAAATGTGAAAATATTTTGCCCATCAAATTCCCCACACATAGCCTTTGCACATTTGTAGGCAAACATAATTTTATTCAAAACCAAAAAATTAAACACTAACTTTTCAATAATCAAGGGAATACCTAACCAAAAACACCAAAACAAATGAAATTTTTTTAGAAAACATAACATATTATGAATAATACTTTATTGACAACTTGAAGCTAAAAAAATTAATTAACAAAGCAACTTCAATCAAAAGGAAGGTGAATCACATTGATAGAATCTCTCAAGCAACCTCTCCAAATCTCTATGAATCTATGACGTGGGTAGGTGTTTAACTCAATTTCTTCTCATGATAATACACTACCATAAGCTTGCTTTTTATCTCATCTCCACTACCAAATTCACATGCACAATACAAATTAAAAGGACTTTATTAAGGGTTGTAATAAGGTCAAGGGAAAATGAAAAGGAAATAAATGGAAGGGATATGAAAGTTTAAAAAGCAAAAAGATTAAACGAGCTTTGAATTAAGATGAAGATTCAAGTAATCAAACATTCATAATTAGGGAATTCAACATCATAATTTTCACATTGAACCATTTCTCTTTTTCTTCATTCCTTTTTTTTTGTTTTGTTTTGTTTCTTTTTTTTTTCTTTTTCTCTTCTTTTTTTTTATCTTTTTCAACATTTTTCTTTTAGTAGAATAAATTTTTCTTTCTTTCTCTTTTTTTTTCTTATTTCTTGACTATAATATTTGTCATAATTACCCTTTTTACTACCAATCAAGGTCCCCTACACTTGTTCAAAAATTCATCTCAAAATGATTTAGATGCTCTACTAATCCTAAAATTAGGTAAAGATATTAGAGACTTGGCATGATTATGCTTAAGGCTAAGGGACAAGAAAATGGTCAAAGAAGCTTAAAGAGGTTAAACAATGGTAAAAATATGCAAGGTAAGCTAATAGGGTAAAAGATTATGTGAAAGAATGTCTTAATCACTTTTGTGCATGCATGTGCTAAATGTAACTTCAACAACATTCGAAGCAAGTTCCAGAGTATACAATCATGAAAGAAAATCACACAAGAAAGGAAAGAAAATTATCAAGATATATACACGATTGAAGGCTTAAAATCTCATTAGCTAGAAATTATCTACCAATGCAACCTACCAACCTAACAAAATAAATCACTACATTAGCTAAAAATCAGGAATCAAGAATAAAAACTATTATTCAATCATGCTATGAAATCTTCAAAATTCAAATGAAACCTACTCAAGACCAAAGCAAACTCAACATGATTAAAAAGCACCTAAAAACTCAAAAATAAAAAGTGAAATTTTTTTTCAAGGAAAACTAAAAAACAAAGCAAACTAAAGCCTCCTCTCACACTTAAATTCTACATTGTCCTCAATATAAGTACAAATAACAACACATGATGGACAAGCAAAACAAAAGAGGTATGTTGAAGAAGATGCTTAGGTTGCCTTCCAAGTAGTTGCCTTTTTTTAACGTCTTTAGTTAGATGAAACTTCTCTCTATCTATGCATGTGGCATTATGCAAGTTAAACTCCTTAATTGTGTGCTCTTGAAAACCCTCATGAAAGTGCTTGAGCCTATGTCCATGCACTTTGAAGCTCTTATGTGTTGCTACATTTCTAATTTCAACTAAACCATATAGAAAAATATTAGTAACAAATGGACTCAACCACCTAAACATTAACTTACTAGGCATTAGCTTGAGCCTTGAGTTATAAAGAAGCATTTTTTTCCAACTTTAAACTCTTTCCTAGCTATCATGAAAAGCCTTTATTTTCTCTTCATAAATTCTTGAATTCTTATAGGTTTCTAAGCGAATTTCCTCAAGTTCTTGCAATTGAAGTCTTCTTTACCCACCCGCTTGCTCCAAGTCCAAATTGCATCTTTTCACTATCCAATATGCTCTATGCTCAATCTTTACAAGTAGATGGTGGGATTTCCCAAAGATAATTTGATAAGAGGACATTTCGATAAGTGTCTTATAAGTAGTCCTATAAGCCTAAAGAGCATTTTCAAGTCTCTTGTTCTAATCTTTTCTATTTGGTTAGACTGTTTCTTTAAAATTTGCTTGAGCTCTATATTGGAAACTTCTACTTGGCCATTGGTTTGAGAGTGGCAAGGTGTTGAAACTTTGTGAAGCACTCATACTCCCTTGATAATGTTTTCATTTGTCTACTACAAAAGTGTGAACCTTGATCGCTTATGATTGCTCTTAGAACTTCAAACCTATTGAAAATCTATGATTTGAAAAAATCTATAACAACCCGAGAATCATTAGTTTGTTTGCCTTCGCCTTCACCCATTTTGACACATAATCCATAGCAAGAAGAATATAAGTAAAGCCAAAAGAACAAGGAAAAAAGACCCATGAAATTAATGCCCTAAATATCAAATATCTCACAAAACAAAAATGTTTGTTGAAGCATCTAATCCTGTGGGTAATGTTACTCATTCTTTGGCATTGCTCACAATTCTTACAATATGTTTAAGCATCATGAAATAAGATGGGCCAATAAAGTCTTGAATCAAAAACCTTCCTAGCTATTTTTTTAGGTCCAAAATGGCCTCCACATGCAAATGAATGACAAAAGCTAAGAATGGAATCAAATTCATAATCTGGCACACATCTCTTAATGAGTTGATCATTACAAAACTTTTAAAGGTAAAGATCATCCTAAACAAAATGCTTTAATTCATTGTTTAGCTTATTAATTTGTACTTTCTTAAAATGAGTAGGTAATTCATAAGCAATAAGAAAATTTACTAAATTAACAAATCATAGAGCTTTACTTTGTAGCTTGAAAAGTTGATCATCTAGGAAGGTCTTTTGGATAGGAAAAGATTCTTCTTCTCTTTGAATTTTGCTCAAGTGATTAGCCACCATGTTTACAGCTCCTTTCTTATGTCTAATCTCAATATAAAATTCTTGCAGCAAGAGCATCCATCTAATGAGCCTAGGCTTTGCTTCTTGTTTCCTGAAAAGGTACTTGAGAGTTGCATGATTAGAAAAGATAATAATCTTAGAACCCAGCAAATATGATCTAAATTTCTGCAAAGCAAAAATAATTGTGAAAAGTTCTTTTTTAGTTGTGGTATAATTAATTTGGTCAGCATCCAAAGTCCTTGAAGCATAATAGATCACATGAGGTTACTTTCTAACTTTTTGTGTAAGGATAGCTCCTAAAGCTTAGTTGGAAGTATCACACATAACCTAAAAGGAAGATCCCATTTAGGTGGCTAAATAATGGAGTGGTGATGAAGACTTGCTTCAATTTATTGAAGGTATCTTTAGATGGCTAGTTGAAAACAAATTTTACTTTTTTTTTTAGAGGAGCTTGGAAAGAAGGAGAATTATTTTACTAAAATCATTGATGAATCTCCTATAAAATCCTATATGTCCAAGAAAAGAATACACTTCCTATAAACGTGTACAGTTGGGTAGGAGAAAATAACATCAATTTTAGCTCTATCTACTACTATTTTTTTACTAGAAATTTAATTGGCCTAAGACTATTCTATGCTTAACTATAAAATGATACTTTTCAAAATTTAGCATAAGATTAGCCTCTATGCATCTTTCAAGCACTCTAGCAAGACTATCCAAACAATCATCAGATGAATCCCCATAAACAATAAAGTTATCTATAAACACCTCTATGTGGCTCTCTAAAAAATTCAAAACGATGCTTACTATACATTTTTGAAACTTGCTAGGTGCTTTGTATAGGTCGAAAGGTATCCTCCTGTAAGCAAAAATGCCTAAGGGACAAGTGAATATGACCTTCTTTTGATCTTCTAGGGCTATATGAATCTAAAAATACCCTATAAATCCATCCAAGAAATAATAGTATGATTTTCTAGCAAGCTTTTCAAATATTTGATCAATGAAAGGAAGGGGGAAGTGATCTTTTCCGATTGCCTAGTTTAATTTCATATAATTTATGCATAATCTTCATCCATTCTTAATTATTTTAGGAATAAGCTCATTTTTCTAGTTTTGTATCACTGTCACTCTAGTTTTCTAAGGGACAACTTGCACTAGACTCACCTATTTACTATTTAATACGGGGTAAATAATTCCAACCTCAAGTAACTTACTGATTTCCTTCTTGACAAATCCATGATCAGAGGGTTAAGTCTTTTTTGGGGTTGCCTTGCTGATTTAGCACCTTCTTCACACAAAATATGATGCATGTAAGTGGAAGGGCTAATTCCTTTTATGTTTATAAGTGTCCAATTTATGGCTATCTTATGTTCTCTCAAGACTTACAGTAACTTCTCTTTTTAATTTAGTTGCAAGATTTTTGCTATAATGATTGGAAGCTTCTCATTCTCTACTAGGAAGGCATATTTCAAATGGTTAGGTAGATGTTTAGGCTCCAATTCTAGTGGTTGCACAAATGAAGGAAGCATTTTGGTTGAAGGCATCAATTTTAGAATAAAATTTGTAACTTTTGTTTCAACCATCATTTCTGCATCTTTTGAAAATTTTAGTGTCATTTAGGTAAAATCTAGATTAGCTGGTTGAGGAAACTCTACATATTCTGGTCCTTCAGCATATCCTAGTTCAATGGAGGATGATTACAAGGACAATAGCATCTCTACTATATCTTCTTCCTAAAAATCTATAGCTTTTTTTTTTCTAATTCTGTTGCAATTTCTAGCTCATGGCTTGGTTTCTATAGCTTGTTTAATGAATCTCTAGCAAATATGTGAAGAAAGACATTTTGAACTAAAAAATCAAGTATCTCAATCGAAAACATAGAATGCTCCTTGATGCGAGCTGTCGAGGCCCGATCAAATTAGTAATTTATAAACTGAAATTACCTAAACTAACTTGTAACATAGGCAACACCGGGTCGCATCCAAGGACCATGTTAGGATGATTTTACCAATCTAATTAGGAGCTAA
>JANHAO010007103.1:0-20615 GCA_026873985.1 Saraca asoca
CATGTTTATTGCAACTATACTGTTGTGATTTGATTGCATAATTTCCAGTAGTGTGAGTTGTGAGTTTATCATAACATTGTGATTTCTTCACTTATTCTAATACCAAGCTTTAATGTTTGTATATATAAATAATTTTAAAAATATTTTATTCATAACACCCCCACCATACCTGTATGCTAAATTTTTTAAAAATACTTGTATCCTCGTACTGTACCTTACTGTATTGGATATACATACCTGTATATGTGCAATATAGGATGCAACACAGCTTATACATGAACATTGAAAACAACAATTTGCCAATGAGACCCCATTAGGCACAGTATAACAAATCACGCTGAAGAACAGAACAATATATCAATAAGCAGGTGCTAGCATCCTTGCCACATTTCTAACCCAATAAAGCAGGTGTTCAACTGAAATAGAAAACCACTCAGGGCACAATGTTTAGAGACAGTCACTTGAGACCAGAGAAACACAAACACAGACACAAGTTCATTTCAAATTTTCAATAATAGTAACTGCTAAGAAAATTATTAAAATTAGGATACCTTGTCCCAACCATACTCATTCCACACAAGAGACAAGTTGTCAGCGATTTTGAAAGGGCCATTTTCATAAAACATAGCCAATTCACTGCTACACCCAGGTCCCCCAGTCAGCCAAATGACAACAGGATCCTCCTTGCTGCTGCGAGATTCAAAGAAAAAGTAGAACATCCTGGCCAGTTCAACAAAATTTCAAGAATGGATTAGAAAGCTATTCGTCCATAAATACATGTCAAATAAAATGGGCAAAAAAAAAAAAAAAAAAGAGTAATGCTACACCCACATCCACCATTTACAGTCTCCCACATTTACAGCAGGAACCCATACCGCTACCGACCCCTTGAAAGTTGTTCATGTAAACATGCAAAGAGTTGGAAAGGTCATTTTCCCTTGTCTACGGAGTAAGCTATGGTTAACCATAAATCGAGAAATTAAACACTGAAAAGTATACGATGGAATGATCCAACAAACAAGTGAAAAGGAGAATATTTAGGACTCGAATTTGGAAAAACGCACCTCCCGCCATGAGAATGCTCAATCTTGTAATAACCAGCATGGTGACCCAAATCCTTAATTGAAACTTCAGAATCAGAATCAGCCACTAAAATGGGAAACCTAAGAGGCATCTCAACGATCTTACTCTTAGAATCGATTGAAGCATTAGCAGCATCATGAACGATGTTAACATCCTCATTAGGGAACAAATTCAGTTCTTGAATCAGCTTCTTCGCCTGAATGGCTGGGAAATTGGAACGCACCGAACGAAGATCATCGGGAATGTTAGCAGGGGTTGAAGGCGAGACGAACAGAACAAACACGAGAAGAGAACAAAGGAAGAATGATGTAGAATGCGCCATTTCTTCTTCTTCTTCTGGTTTTTTCAACAGAAAGAGTGACAGTGTGTGGTGCTTATGTGCTAGCCAAGATTATGCAAGTGGACAGTTGCTGTGTTGAAAACTGGAGAGAAATAATAGAATTAGGAAGATTGGGTAGATGAGTGTTCTTGTGGGTCCTCTCCATTAGGTGGATTTTATATTAATTTCATCCATTTGTAATTATTTACTATCGTCAAAACCTTGTTAATGCCTAATGGTAACGGTTGCGAGCAATTTTTTTTTTTACTAAGCATTCTTACATTTAAGTATATTAATTTTTTCTAATAACAGAAATTTATTCAAAATCAGAATAAATATTAATTTTTTCTTTTTAATTTTATATTTCTGATATAGTTTACAATCTTACATCAAATTTCACAGTTTATTTTAATTTCACCTGATGGTGATAAAGTAGCCACGCTAAAAAATGGATTACGGCTTTAAAGATGGAAGAGAATGCGTGAAAACCTCATTTAATTACTTTCTGTTTCCGGCGATATAATTCTTATTTTTTTCTTGTCTATAAAAAAATGTTATCTTAAACTATTACAGAAAAAAATTCGTTTTTTTCAAATAAAATGTCTTTTTTTTTTTCAACACAACAAAAAAATATTACACATAAGAAATCAAAATTAAGATTAAAAAAAAAAAAGATGTATATATCTTGTAATGATTAGAAGGTTAAGTTTTCTAAAATCTTGTTTTACGTTTTGTTGGTAAGAATAGAATTCAGTAAGAATAGAATAGAATGTGAATGGGAGTGGGAATTAATAGAATAATCATTTTATAATTATATTTGATACATCAAAATATTATAAAAATAAATGAAAATATATTATTAACTACAATAATATCCTTATAATAAAAAATAATAAAATATTCATTTAAAAGCAATAAAAAATATGCAAGACTTAGACTCAATAAAATAATGATTATAACATATAAGTTAAATAATTGTCAAAAATACCCAACATTTGTTGATTATATGACATTATTTTGTTCTTCAAATATACTAGTATTCTTTTCATAATTTTCACTTTCATTATATATTAATAAATTCTAATTTATTGATTCTTATTTTATAATAAATAATTTTGTATAATAAATAATATTTATTTTACAAATAATATAAAATACCTTATTTTGAATTCTATTATTAAAAATATAATTATAAAAATATTTTTATAATTAAAATATTAAAAATATTATATTATTTCATTATTTATTAATATAAGGATAATTTTGAAATATTCAAAAAATGTAAGAGACAAGATTATAGAAAAATCAAATAAATGATTGAATAGTTTGTTCCTTTACTTCTGGAATGGAAATTATATCATTTAATAAAATGGGCATTTTCATTCTACAATACTTATCAAACAAATTTTTTATTCATTTGTATTCGCTTTATTATTTTATTCCATTCAACTAAATGTAACATTAATGAATTACATAACTTAATAAGAGTAGAATGTTAACTATTTGTAGAAACACCTAATGAAATTCAAACATGTAAGTGTCAAGCAAGGCTACTTTCATGAAAATTTAGGTTAATTCTTTATTGCACTAATGAAATCCAAGGCATCACACTGCCATAATTGTGTGGTATCAAGAGTTATGATTTGTATCTAAATTATTATGTGCAAGGTTTATATATTAACTCCCATAAACAATTGTATTTCAAGGTACAAAACCATACTTTTGAATCAAGGTATCTATGTTCTACAATATGGGGGTTCAAGGCAATGTTACTTGTAATACCATCTATCTCTGTTCAAAGTATGTGTGCTTTTATATAAAGGAAGTAAAATAGTCCCTTTAACTTTTAGGTGATTGTATTTTACGCCATTAATTTTAAAAATTTGAAAATCAAACTTTTAAATTATATAAAATTTAGAATTAACACCCATTATCCACTTATTTAATCATTTTATTAAATTACATGATTTTTTTTATAATTTTTTTAAGTTAGAATCACAATTATATGTTGGTTTATCATATTATTTTTTTACATATAATTTTTTAACTCATTTTCAAGTATTTAAACAAAATTCTATATAACTAATTTAATATTTATTAATTATATAATATAAAGATTATGTGTGAAAAAAATGTTATAAATCAATATATAATAATATTGTGATTTTTGCTTAACAAATTTATGAAAAGACACATAATTCGATAAAATAGTTAATTAAGTAGATGATATATGTTAATTCCAAATTTTGTATAATTTAAGGATTTGATTTTCAAATTTTTAAAGTTGATGAGTGTAAAATTCATCTACTCTAAAGCTGATGGGGGTATTTTACGTTTTTTTCTTATATAAATATGTGTGTGTTTATTTTATAAAAATAAGTGAGAGATTGTTGAAGTATTTTAATAAAACTAAATGTTTATATTACTATTTTATTAAAAAAATAAATTTCCATATAACATTTTTTTTTATCTCAAACTCTTAATAGCTAAATATGGCTTTAGCGTGGCTTATATATATATATATATATATATATATATATATATATGTTGTCAAACCACCTATTATGAGTTTTCAGGAAGTAAATTTCCTTATGAGTTTTTTAGGTAATGTTAAAAATTATTTAGTTAACAATGAGAATTAAAAATTTTGGCATGAAGTTTTTCTTATATAGGAAAGGATAAATAAACAACTTCTCATATTTTGTAAAAAAAGTTTTCTGAAAATTCCTATTTCTTTTATTTTGTTAATTAATAATTAATCAAATAATAATTTATTTATTATTTCCTGAAATGTTATGCTTTTCACATAATTTTTAATTAACCAACAAACATCTTTAAATATCATCCACCAACTGCTACATAGTAAAATTATGAGTTAGAAAAGCCTTCAAATGGCTGAAGGAAATGAATTGCCACCAATCAACAACACTGAAGTTCTGATGCGTTCAAATCCTTATCCATTGCTCTTAAAAATTGAATAATGTTTTTATTATATTAATCTGAGTAATTGGCTACCAAGCCAATGGCCATATTGGCCTATTAACACAAGTGTTTTTCATGCTACGTATGAGACAAAAAAATTTATAAAGAGTGGTATGTGTATTATAGTATATATGTGTTGGATGTTTGGCAATAGAAAGGTTCTAGTGAAAGAGTCATATTTTTCTGTATTTGTAGAAGATGAAAGATGAAAAGTAAGGTACTTGAACAAGGAATCATATGTGGACAGATGAATACTTTGAGAAAAATGGGTGGATACCTTAAAGGAAAAAACATATCCATTTCAATATCAAAGCACCATGCTCATTTACTAACATTCTAGTCCACATCAAAATTTCTGAATTTTTTTTTTTAAAAAAAATTGCAGGTTGAAGACCCTACAAGATCAGGCCATACCCAAGAAGATAAACTTTATCTTATTATTTTATGTGTCTATTCATAGAATTCTGTTCTATTACAAAATCTAGACATTTTATCAATTTTAATGTGCTAGCATGCTTGATTTAATGCTCATATACACTATTTGATTATTTTTTGTCCATTGTCAGCAGCCAATTCTTCCTTGTCAGCTCCAGCTTTAGACAGGGTGCCCTTAGTCCACTTCATCAGCATCTCTAATGCAGCCTTAGGCTGGTCCATTGGAACCATATGACCCGCATTAAACACCTGTTAAATATATAATATGTTACTTAGCCAGCATTTATCACCAACCATTAGGAATGCTATTAAACAATTTAGTAGATATAGCACAATCTGAATGAATATTTATACCTATGCATCTCCACACACATGGGCTGTTTTGTATACATGTATTGTGTGCTGTTTTTTGTTTTGCTTTTTTTTTTTTTTTTTTTCATTTTTTCAGAAAGAACGAGTTTCTTAAACACATACAAACAAGCTTCAGGATACTAAAAGGGAAAAACTCTAGATATAATATTATGTATCATTGTACTAGTAAAGATGACCGCATGACAATTTTGTATACATGTATTGTGTGCTTATTTGCTGATTATATTCACTATTTTCACATTAAAAATGTTTTTATGAAAAATATTTCTAATCTAATTATAATATTAAAATTGTAATACTACTGTTTATTTTAACAAATAAGATGTTTTGACATTTTAATTAAGTAAACACTAAAAATAATTTTTTAACTTATCAAAATATAAAAAATAGTAATATTAAAATTCTCAAGAGTCATATCGTATGATTAGAAATATTTCCAACAATATAGGGTTGGGGAGGAGACTAAAGAGAAAAAACACACACCTTGAGGAAATTTAAAGGCCCGTGACTCTTCAAGAGTCCAGCTTTTGCACCATCAACAACAAAAGGAACGTCAGGAGATGCTACAAACTCTTTCTGGCCAGACCATTCCATGGCTTGAACCCATCTCCAGTTACCTAGCAACAATTTCAGCAGCCAGAAGTTCAACGTTTCATGCAGTGAAAGTTCTTCAATGTGAAATAATATTTAGAATTATAAATTTAGAAATGGTAAATCCATGATAAATACCAAGCCAGTTGCAAATGAGATCGTATTCTCCAGCGTAAATAAGCACATTGATTCCATCCTCAAGAAGGGCAGGAATACCAACTTCAAGATTCCTCATCCAATCCACCAGCATAGCCTCAAGAATTGCGGTGCTACAAGCTACAAATTCATTGTTGCCAACGCCCAGTGCATCCCGAACAGATTTCTGGTTCAGGAATTTCTCCATGTTGGAAAAATCATAGCAAAGAGGCCCCTCGCATTTTTTCCTGATGTCATAGTGCTGCATATACAGTTCACAAATACTGGTCAAATTTTCATAAACTATCCATGTTTCTTCAACACTGTGCCATCTCTATAATTGTCAAGATTCCTCTTCCATGTTATCCTACGTTAAAATGTTGTTTGTTTGGCAAAAAAAAAATACATAAAAAGTGATAAATAGATATGTTTTTTGGTTAACTACTAATTAACAAAATAAACGAAATAATAATTTTATTTTTCATTATCAATCAAATAACTTTATATATATCTTGAAAAATTTATATGAGAAATTATTTTTCTTCTTTAGGAAATTTATTTCTTGTATAAATGAAACAATTCCTAAAAAATTGGAATGGTATTTTTAAAAAGATTTGGTTTCAAAATGCCCAAATATCTCTATGCCTACTGATGTACAATAGAGTTTCAGACATTTAACTATGTCTTGCAGATAATAAATGTGCAAATTTTTACCTTCATGTTTACAAAAACAAATACTCAAGGAAAATGGGGGCGAAAGGTCACAGACTCACAGGTATCTTATATTTACTAAATGATAATAAATTTTTTGAAGATATCCTCAGTAAACATGGTATCTTAGCTTCTTTAAATAAAGTGCTATAGAGTTTGATCATTATTGGTCGCATTCCTTTTTGGGTTTCCGCACAAGTTATTTGAAAGCATGTCAGAATTAATTAGCATGCATTCTTTATTCACCACCTATCCATCTAGGTTTAGGCTCAGATTTTTTTTTTTTAACTGTTAAAAAGTAAAGTTTTAAATTGTGATCTACAATTATAATATTAGAATTGCGAATTATTCTATAATCACAATTTTTCATAATATATTTATCTATAATTTTATTAATCAAAGTGTAAATGTGAACATAATTTAAAACTTTGTTATAAAATATTATTGGCATATCACAGGAACAAAAGAGAAGAAAACTGTGTTACTTACGTTAATACGGCCACCGGCAAGTGACAAGATTTCACTGAATACCTTACTGCAAATAATGAATGCAGTAGTGCAAGTAATTGTACCATCAGTGCCTGGAAGGATTAAAATAAACATTAACCAAAAAGAAGTTTCCAAGGTGTAAATATGTTATGAAAGACAACAATTTTGAAAATTACCGCATAGCTTTGTGGCCATTTCACAGGCTGGAACCGACTGTGTGATCAAACGTTCATAGTCAAACTTATTGATTATGCCCATGTTTAGTGCATAATCTGGGTAAGCTCTATACTGGATTGCAGGATTAGTAAGCCCGTTACCAATAGCAAATCCCTGTTCAACCATTTTAAACAAGATGAGTGACCAATGACGGATCCAGGATTAGGGGGCAAAATTCAGGTGGTAAGAAGTCAAAAATAAATTTATTATAAATATTGGAGGAAACCTTTTTTTTTTTTTTGTAAAATTCAAATTTTCTCATTTTTATCTTTATAAATAATTTTTATTAATTTTGTCTCTTTTTGAAATATTAATCTATTTGATTTTATCCCTACAAAATCGGATAAATTAATTTTCATAGGGATACATAATTAATGGATAAAATTAGACAAATTAATATATCAAAAAGATAAAATTAATAAAAATTATTTGATAGAGATAAAAGTGGAAAAAATTGAATTTCACAATAATAGAAAGAGGATTTACTCATTTAAAATTAAATAAATAATTTTTAATAATATAATTAAAAAATTAAAGAGATAAGATATTGCATGAAAAAAGTTTAAAATGATAATAACTAAAAAAAGTTAAAAAATAAATTAAAATCTACTGAATAATATAATCTTATATTAAAAGTTAAGTAATCGTTCAAGTATGAATAGTATAATGATCAATAAATTTTAAAATATTAAAAAAAAAAATCTCATGAACTCTATAATTTTAAAAAAATAAAAAATAAACTTTAAAAAAAAATATAGAAGGCTAAAGAGAAACTAACGCCGCAATTAGCCAGTAAAAAAAATTATTTTATACAAAATATATAAGATCCGATTGCATTATGAGGGCGTGAGGGTCATCCTAAAGCCCTTTTTACTTGATAGCGTGAGTTTGACACTAGTAAAATGACTAACTATGTATTAATGTAAAGTACCTTTAGATTTATATGAATTCCTTCTTTAGCGTTGTTCCCGCTTTGGACCCTAGCAGCAAAAGCAGGAATATAGTGCCCAGCATATGATTCACCCGTAATGAAGAAATCATTCTTTGCAAATTGGGGATGCGCAGCAAAGAAGGCCTGAGTTTTCCAGACAGAAGGGGATCCGCAGGGTCAATATAACATTTCTAAAGTGTAGCTAAATCGATTTAGGCGTGCTCAAAAAACTTTGTATGTATTTTCTTTACAAGTTTTGTAAATTTTGTAAATTTTACAAAATTAAAAGTTGAAACCTTTATATGCAAATAAGAAAATTTCAAATTTTTTTTATATAATTTTAAATAATAAAATTAAATTTTATATATTTATTACAAATAAAATTTGTAAACACCTATATTTTTTCTGATTTTATAAAAGATTATAATTTTTATATTAAATTTTCGTAAAAATTTATAATTTTCTCAACTACGTAAACAAAATCTGACATAAAACATACAAAATCTTGAGTAATGATAATAAATGGCTTTTATAACTAATATGTGTAGCAAACACAATCACCTGCAGAAAGTCATAGAGATCATTACTAACACCGTCTTCTGTATGGCGAATGTCACGTCTGTCAGTAATATAGCTAAAGCCAGTTCCAATTGGCTGGTCAACATATATAATGTTTGATGCCTGCAAGATCATCAGGGAATTTATTAAAATATGAACAAAATTCCCATGGGATAATAGAACTGTAGAAAGCAGTTAGCTACCTCGTTTGGAATATTTTTTTATAAAAATAATTCCACCCATTTATAAATAAATTTTATTATTTAAAATTTAAGTTTTAATTTATTTGTGAACAAATTCTTTTATTTATAATATGTTAAAAAATATAAATAACTCCATAAAAATATATATTTTAATGATATTATGCTAAATAAAATATTAAAATAGGGATAAATTTTTTTATAATATATGTTTTAAATAAAATAAAATAAATTTTAGTGAAATCTTAAATAAACTTAATAGACTTTATAATAGTACAAGTATAATTAAAATAAAAATTATAAATAAAATGAAATAAAATCTCTTTTAATTTAAATTTAAATGTTATTTAAAAATTTATTCAAAAGTAAAATAAATCTCATTTTTATCCATTTCAAAGAAAGGAATTAACAAAATAAAGTCAATTTGTGCTCTTTGGAAAGCCACTTCTTCGTAATACAAAACTTGATACCAAAACTCACGAACTTAACTTGGTTGCACAACAAATAGACATTTTTTTTTTAATAAAAGCATCTAATGAAATTTTTGATAAAGTTCCGTTTGTGTCTTCATAAAATAAAATTTTATGAAAAATACTTTTTTAAAAGAAAATATTTCTAAAAAATAAATTAATTTTTTATTATTTGAAAATTTTAAAAAAATTATGCTTTCTATTAATTAGTGCATAAAGGTAAATATTTTTTTTATTAAAAAATATTGTTATACTTATAAATTTCATCTTTGAGATTAAACTACACAATAATCATTTTATTATTAGAATATTTTTTATGATAAAAATTAATAAATCTTTACTAATAAAAATCATAAATCATATATATTTTGTTTTAAAAATAATATTTAAAGAAGAATATTTAAATCCTTATTTTTTTTATCTTCATCATCTTTTCATAAAAATTTGAATTGATTTTAGTTAAAATTATTAATGATATTTATTTTTTTATTTATTTAAATATTTTATTAACATAATTTTTAATATAATTATTAAATATTAATAATCACAGGAATAAAAAAGAAGAAAAATCAGATATAGAAGAGAGAATGTGCAATATGAAAGGAATGATAAAAAAGGAACCATAGATGGAGAATAAAGTGGACTTAGGAGAGAGACGAGAGAAACAAAAAGGCGAGAGTACTATTGAAAACTTTGTCAACCTGCCTTTATTATCCATTTCATTCATTTATTGATTAAGACGCCCAGAATGTATTTTTTTTTTATTTAGGAAATTAAGAGATCAATAAATGAATGAAATGACCAATAAATGTGGCTAGTGCAAGTTTTGAAACAGTTCAGTTTAGAATTTAATTCTCATGCTAATTAAGAATCACAAACAGACATACAAGTTCATTTCATATTTTCAGGCATAGTAAATGTTAAGAAAATTATTAAAATTAGGATACCTTGTCCCAACCATAGTCATTCATCACAAGAGACAAGTCGTTAGCAATTTTGAAAGGGCCATTTTCGTAAAATAAAGCCAATTCACTGCAACAACCAGGCCCCCCAGTCAGCCAAATGACAACAGGATCGTCCTTGCCACCGCGAGATTCGAAGAAAAAGTAGAACATCCTGCCCAATTCAACAAACGATTAGAAACATTACTCACATTTGAGAGTCGTTCATATATAAACATGCAAAAAGTTTGAAGGCAATGAAGTTTTATTTTTTTTCTTTTCAGATTGATAACGAGGAGATTCCAACTTAACATCTTTAATACTAATATTTTGTGTAAATCCTTCATCAAAATTTTGAATTGTGATCCGTGACAGCAACTTTAATTTTTTGTATTTTGCAACATCAAAATTTTAGGATTAAAATTCTGAAAAATGCACCTTCCAGCGTAAGAATGCTGAATCTTGTAGTAACCAGCGTGATGACCCAAATCCTCAATGGAATCTTGAGAATCAGGAGGGGCCACTAAATTGGGGAACCTAAGAGGCTTCTCAACGATCTTCCTCTCGGGATCGATGGAAGAATTGGCAGCAAAATGCATGATGTTAACATCCTTATCGGGGAACAAATTCAGTTCCCGAATCAGCTTCTTTGCCTGAATCGATGGGAAATTGGAATCCACCGAAAGAAGATCATCAAGAATGTTGGCAGAGAACGAAGGCGAGACGAACAGAAGAAGAACCAGAAGAGAGTAAAGTAAGATTGATACCGAATGCGTCATTTCTTTTCCTTCCTCCTTTCCTTCTCCTGGTTTGGTTCAAAAGTCTCTTATATAGGGTGTAACTGAATCCAATTCAGGAAGAGGATTGACTGTGATATTTGTTAGTTTTAGGACAGAGAGAGAGAGTGTGAGGTACTTACTTGCTAGTTAAGACTCTGCAAGTGGATGTTGCTGGCTGGGTTGTAAATTACTCCCATCTCTCCTTATTATCTCTACCTTTGCGCATTTTAAAAATAAAAAAGTAATTCT
The DNA here is from genome assembly GCA_026873985.1 of Saraca asoca. Lineage (NCBI taxonomy): Eukaryota > Viridiplantae > Streptophyta > Magnoliopsida > Fabales > Fabaceae > Saraca > Saraca asoca. Next base: position 11,462 of record JANHAO010007103.1, read on the forward strand.
TTTATTTTAAAATTAAAATTATTTATTAATCTCCTTAATTTTCCTTCATTTATCTTAACTAAATGTATAAAAATAAATGAATGGAGTAAAATAGAAAATAATAAATCTTATGGTCAATTTCTTTTGTGTTGTTTTATGCCAAAACATCTTTAGTGACAATTAGGAAAATCTCATCTACGTGTATATAAGTAATGTTTTATTTGAAATTATTTTTTTTAGAATTGAATTTATTTAATGATTTTAATTTATTTATAAATAAATTATATTGTTTAAAAATTATATAAAAAAGAATAATTTCAATTATTTGCAAATAAAATCTTTTGTTTAAAATATATTAAAAAATGTATAAAATTTAATTAAAAAAATAAATTTTGATGATATCATGATAAATAAAATATTAAAATAAAGATAAAATTTTTTATATAATGTATTTTATGCCAAATAAAATGAATCACAATAAAATTTTTGAAAATTTTGATAGATTTGATAACGACATAAAAGTAGTTAAAATGGAAATGAAAAATAAAAAGGTTAAATAATCCACCATACGTTGTTTATTTTCTAAAGCATGCACGCCCCACACACATGATGGCATAAAAATGATGTAGTGTAAATTAAAAATGAGACATAAGTAATACAAAATCAAAACTACTTCTCGTCTATTTAATAATTAACCCCATCTAGAACTTTGAGCCTATTTAATAGGTTAATAACTGAAATAATAATGATTAATATAGTATTATTGATATAATTAATAAGAATTCATATCTATTGGCTGATATTTAAATTTTATAAGATTATTAATTTTTCAATAATTATTTGATATTAATTATAAAATAAATTTATATAAATTATTCATTATATATTGTAAGTAGTGTAAATTAATCAACAATTTTTTTTATTGACAATAAGAAAATTCAAATGTAAACACTCCGTCAAAATCCTTCAAACTTCTCATCCATAAACACAATATTTTATAAAAGTAATTTTTAATCTCATTTTCTAAAAATAAAACCTATTTGTAAGAAAGTAATTTTTAGAAATTAATTCTTTGCAAAAATAATTTTTCTACCTATCATTTAAAAATGCTAAAAATAACAATTTGTATTTTATTGTAGAGTAAAAATGTTTCACTTTTGTATTTTCCTTATTGACATTAATTTAACTTTTAGTATGTTGGATAATTTTGATTGTGTGTTTTTTATTTCTTACTTTTAAATTACTCTTTATCATCCGCCATGTGTTTAAGGCATATATACATGTGTATTATCTAGGGCGTAGTAGTGGAACTCTAAATTAAATGAAATCTCTCTTAGTTTAAATCAAAATACTAATTAAAAAAGAAATCCATTTAAAAATGAAATAAAATCTTAATAGATTTCATAATGATACAAAAATAATAAAAATAAAAATTGTAAATAAAATAAAATATCTTTTAAGTTAAATATAAGAACCATTTAAAAAAAATTATTTAAAAATGAAATGAATCGTATATAACTTTTTTCATGCCACTTATAATGATAGTGGAGAAAGCAAATTCTTTTTTAAAATAATAAATATTATTTTTCATCACACTGTTATATGTAAAAGTATTTTCTTTGACCTTAATTTTTTATAATTATAAATATAAGTAAATGAGATAATTTTTTTAAAAAATATTTTTAACAAAACAGACAACGCCTTAATCCATGTTTAAAATCAGATAAGAAAATATATAAAATGTATGGATTCCATGGTGAAGTTGAATTATTTTGAAAGACCTGTAGAAGCAAGGATTAAAAATAAGATGTAAGAACAATGAAAAATAATCAAATTAGAAATAGAGTAAATCTCTTTTTCCCTTTTTGCCCTCTAAATTTTCTCTTCACTATTAATTTTGTAAAATATTTTTATCAGTTTTATTACTGTAAAATATTAATTTTTTTAATTTCTTTTTTTAATTGGTGTCTACATAAAAATTAATTTATCTAATTTTGTTATAAGAGAGGTAAAATTAAATAAATTAATATTTGATAAAAATAAAAATAATAAAATTATTTTATAAAAATAAAAAATATTAAATTTCACGAAATGGGGGGTTTACTTAAAAAAAAAAAGAGTATTGTAGATCCTCTTCTTTTGGTAAATTCTATATTAATTTAATGCATTTTTAATTATTCAGTAACGTCACTCTTGTCAGTTGTAACGGGCAGGAATATCTTTTTGACAAATCATTCCTGGTCCACTGTTGTTAATTGTAACAGTTAGGAACATCTTTTTGACAAACCATCCCTAGTCAGACCATTGTTAATTATAAGCTATCCCTAGTCAGATCATTGTTAATTATAAGCTATGTTGCATGGGACACGAAAATATGATATTTTTAATTTATAGATGTGATATTTTTAACGTGTAGATACGGAAAAATATAATCACCAACATCAAGATATAATTATTATATAAAGTGTCGATGTTTCATATATTGTAATTGTTAAGAACATGATTTTGACTAATTACTGTTGCGTGGATGAGACTTGGGTACTTTTTTTTTTTTTTAAAATAAAACGTACCTATGTATTTTTCTTTTATTTTTTTAAAATTTCATGTTATTAGTATGAAATTATAATATTATAACTTGCAACTTTTTATGAAAAAAAAAAAAAACTACGTTTCGTTGAAACATTTGCAAGCTATTATACAAAAGTTGCAATGAATGATTTTGTTACATCTAATAAATAATTGCAACAAAATTGAATGGTTGCAAGACTGTTACATGTGGTTGATATTGTTTGCAATATTATTCTTAAAACTTGAAATTTAAAAAGGCATTTGTTAATTAACGCAGTAAGAGCACTATTTAAGTAACATTTAATGATTTTAGAATTAAAATTTTGAACTTTTATTTAATTTATTCAGTAAATTTTATGAATAATTGATAATTAATTAAATAAAAATAAATAAATCTTTAAAAATTTTATATTTTCAACATAATTAAATGCTATTTAAGATTACCAAAGACAATTTAAAAAATAGATAGACAAGGTAACGTTGTTATTCCCTCCATTCTTTTTATTTGTCATTATAAAAAAATAAGAATAAATTTATTATTTTTTCTATTTTTATTCTTATCATTTTAATAAATACTCAATACTTCATATATTATTGAATATTTAACAAAGATTAGATTAATAAAAGATAATTTTTAAAATTAAAATTATTTATTAATCTATTTAATCTTTATGTATTTACCTTGATGACATATAAAAAGAAACCTTAATAACAAGATATGGTACATAACTGGGCTTCAATGATAACTTGCTAATGGGATCGCAAAAAGTTGAAACTTGCTAATAAATGTTGCAGTTGCAATAATTTAGAAAAACTTGAAAAATATTTCAATATTATAATAACATAATGCGAATAACTTTCAACTGAAAGTAAGATATGATAAAGCATATGACTATGTAGCAACTATTTTAAGTGTATTTTTCTTTATCGTATATATGATGATTTGACAACAACGTTGCAACATAGTTTATGTGTTTTTTGGCGGTAATATATAATGATTTGACAATAAAGTCGCAACAATAATGATAAACGTGCTAGGAAATTCAGGGTTGTATTGCATGCAACGCGAAACGGAATTTAATAAATTTTAGTTAAACTTTTTGATCAATTTGAAGTGGGTTCAAACACTTTGAAACTGGTTCAAAATTCTTTCTATGTCCCCTTTGAGATTAGTTCACACTATCAATTTTCATCATGTCACACCTTTATATGTTAAAGATTGGTGAGCAGCACGAGAAGAGGGGATAATATTTTATGATTAATTCAGCACATGAAAACATACAATTTTGATGGCTTAGGGTAAGACTTTTGCAAGCACAATATCTCCATTTTTTTTTTTTTTGTGTTTCTACCATCCTTATAGATATTCTTTTATAATTATTTCATGACTTATAGATATTCTTTTATAATTATTTCATGACTTCCCCATCAAATAATTTTTTTGTGGAAGACTTCTAACGATTTTAAAAATCTTAATCGACCCTCATTTAATTAACAAAGAATTTCCTAAAACATTATTCAATAAAATATATAAATAAATAAACTCTTTATTTATATTTATTTTATCCTATTAATTATCTCATAATTGATATAATTATCTAAATAAATAAATGTGAATATGCCTGATCATAGTGTTTGATCCCTTAAATATCCTGTTAAGTTAGTAATAGAGTCTAGATATCCTCGAAATTAATTAAACTCTTTAATTCTATATTTAGAATTAATCTCATTAGTTCTTAATCTGTATAGATCGTGACTAAAGTCTAATAACATTACCATGAAGACCTAGTCAACATGAATAAAATAATGAACCTTTCTGCTTATAATTACCTTGTAGTAACAATTCATCTAATGTCTTGATCAAATTAAGGATATGGTTTTAAGTTGAAAATCCTAATCATTTGATAACTCTTTTGTAATTTTACTTCACATTGTCCAAAGATTCTTGAGTTAGGATACTTATGAAAAAAATGGCAAATTCTCCTCTCATTCAAGAAGTAATAGATCCGTTGTTGATATTTACAAACCTTTATACATAATAAGGCTATATTAAGGTTGTCTGAATTTTGGGGGTATGACAACTAAATTCTATATTTCTACAAAATTTGTAGTTTCACCCCCAAACTTTTGATAATTGCATATAGGTCCTTATATTTCAGATATTTTTAAAATTATTTGATATTTTGAAGCCAATGAAAATCTTTTTTAATTTTAAAAATTGGATGTGGCAATATAGAAAATTTAAAATTTTGAGTTATGGTAAAGATAAGATAGAAGAGAGTGAGAACAAAGAAGAGTACCAAAGAAAAAAAAAAGATAGGATTACAAAAGAAAATAAGAGAAACCCAAAAGAAAACACTATGACAAAATGGACACAACCCGCATGGAAATAGTAGAAACCTGCTAGATGATCAAATCTTTGCTGGCAATTAATTTGTCCCTTCTAGACATGACTAAGCCCTTTAGCACGATTAAGGGTTCTCCCGCTAAATAAGTCATCAATTATTTTACCACTTCGAGTGGTTTACATTTTTTTGAACATTACTATGAATGAGTGTATAACAAATATCTCTATTACACAATAAACTCATTGACTTCTATACATGCTTGCACTCCATGTACCAATTGTATTCCCTTAGATACAACATTCTTGCACACTAGCCTTAGATTTATTTTAACCTCTTGCATCCTTGACGTCAAAATCATTGACAATGTCTCTTCACAAGCTTAATGAGTGTTCACTCCTTTGATGCCACTCATATGTTTTGGACAAGCTGCATCCACTCTAATTGTCATCCTTGGCATGATCAATATTTTCTTCCACCACTCAACTCATTAGTTGATCCACCCTAAATACCACTTCTTCTTACATACTTGTTTTCCCCGCATGCTTGGCAAGGTCCTAGACGCTTAACAAGTCTAGTGCTTACTGTGGTGATAAATTTGTGTGGCAAGTGAATCCTTTACTTTTGGTAAATTCTATATTAATTTAATGCATTTTTAATTATTCAATGAAGTCGCTCTTGTCAGTTGTAATGGTTAGGAATATCTATTTGATTAATCATTCTTGGTCAAACTGTTGTTAATTGTAACAATTAAGAACATCATTTTGACTAACCATTGCTACATGGATGATACTTGGGTACCTTTTTCTTTTTAAATAAAACATACGTATACGGTTTTATTTATCTTTTTTTTTTTTTAAATTCTGGTGTGACATTATACTATTTTATCTTGCAACTTATATATATATATATATATATAAACTATGTTTCATTAAAACATTTGCAAGTTATTATATAAAAGTTGCAACTAGTAACACTTAGGACAAAGGTTGTGGTATTGTAACTTTTTAGAGGTGTTTTTTTTAAATACTATTGCAATGAATAATTTTGTTACACCTAAGAAATAATTGCAACAAAATTGAATGGTTGCAAGCCTATTACATGTGGTTTATATTGTTTGCAATGTTATTCTTTAAACTTGAAATTTAAAAAGGCATTTGTTAATTAATGCCACAAAAGCACTTTTTAAGAAACATTTACCCTTTGATTGTTTGGGTGGAAAAAAGAAGGAAAGAAAAATGTTATAGAAAAAAATGGAAGAAAATACCGTTCTTTGTTAATTGGAAGAGGGAAGAAAAGAAGAAGAAGAAAAGAAAATAAGTAGAAAAAGGTTATGGGACCCACGGAAAAATTTTTCCTGCCCTTGGACGTGTAGAAAACAAGTAGAAAATGCAAGAGTGTTTTGCTTCTTTACCCTTTGCTTGCTGCTTCTTCACGTCCGATTTCTTCTTCGTCTGGTTGCAATAGGGAAGAAAGCAATGTGCAAAGTGAGAGATGGGTTTGCTCACAAATAGAGTGGAGAGGAATGAGATCAAGCCTGGTGACCATAGAGCTGTTTTCACATACTCTCACCATGGTCTCTTTTTTTTTTCTCTCTCTGAAAACCTTCATCTTTCTTTGTGTTTTTGTTGCTATGTGTGAGAAATACAACATATTGACAAAGATGTGATTTTCCCCCTAATTTTTCTGCAATGTGGATTTCCTTCTTAAATTTAAGCAATTGTGTGTTCTGTAAATCTTTTCTGCATTCTATAATTTTGTTTAAATTTTCATTTTGCGTCTAGATTTTCCCATATTTAACCCTCACCTTCATAGGGAAAGTATTTTGTTTGTCTAAGGAATTGGATTTTTTGTAATCTATAGGAAAATTGATCTTTTTGGCTGATGTCTTCCATGCAATGTTTGATGGAACTCTATTTGCTTGATTTTAGATAAAATCTAGGGAGTAGAACATTTTTTTCCCAAATTTCTTTTCATCTGTGAAGTGAGGAAGCAAAGCCCTCAAATGATTTGAGCTTTTATTCTACTGCGCAAGGGTTTGGGGAGGAAGAGAAGATGATAATGCTGGAGACAAATAAAAAGGTTCCAAAATGACGTTTTACATTTAAAGGGGGCTGATGAGTTAAGTTGTAATGTAGCCTTTTTTTGGACAAAAATGGCCTTAAGGCTGGCTCAATTAGAAGGGGAAAAAAGAAAAAAAAATAAAAGAAAAAAATTATAAAAATTGGAAGAGAGTATATATATATATATCAAAAATTTGAAAAATGTAAAATATAAATGAAAAATAAAACTTAAATTAGAAAAGATAGAGATAATAGAAATAAATTTTAAAATTTTACAAACTAGAGTAAATTTGATAAGGCACTCCTTGAGAATTTCTTATGTCTATATTAAAATACCATATAAAATTTTTTTTCTTTCCTTTTTCTTTTCTCTCATTTTCTTTCCAAACAATTAACAAAATTACATTTTCTTTCCCTTTTCTTTCCTCCTATTTTCTTTCTTCTCATTTTCTTTTCTTTATTTTTTTTTCTTTCTAACTAATTAAGGGGTTAATGATTTTAGAAATTAAGAATTTAGGAAGTTTATTTACTTTTATTTAGTTTATTCTATAAATTTTATATTTTCAATGTAATTAAATACTTCCTAGGACTAACATGACCTATTTACTTGCTAAATAATATTACATAACCTATTTGTTATGGGTAAAAATCGGTCTCACAAAGCAAATCAGTAAAGGCTTAACAGAAGCTAAGTCCAAGCAAAATGAGTCTAGTTCGCTAAGCTTGAGGACGCTAAGTCCTGGCTCGCATACTTGATAACTAATCCTGTGTGAGCTCGCTTCGCTATAAGCGAACCTGATCTTGCTGAATGAAGGCTAGCAGTGACCTTGAGCCAAGGGTCTTAGCTCACGAGGTGAGGCACATTACCCAGCCAAAAGGTTCAATGGGACAGAGCACCAGACAAGCTTAAATTTAGCTCATAGACAAGGGGCCCACTTGCAGAAAGCAACTTGTAGAAGTCGATTTGCAAGAGTTTATATTATCTTGTATATTTAATATTTGATGTAATTTATTTATAGCATGTAAAATTCTGTAGAATTACACTTGTAACCTCCCAGCTTCTATAAATAGGAAGAGGAAGATCCTTGTAAGCGAGGCTGAAAAACATTATACTAAAACTCTGTAGAATTCATTTCAGATTAATAAAAGTTACCGTGGATGTAAGGACTAGTGTTGCCTAATTTTAGCCAAACCACGTTAAAAATATTGCATGTCATTGTCGTTCTTCCTCTTCACCATCTTCATTACCTTCCATACCACTCATTTCATTAATCAGAAAGTAGTTTGGGGTTCAAGAACTGATCTCAATTGACAAGAATTTGACAGAATCAGATTTCACTGTCAACATTTTGGAGCTAGAAGGAGGGCCCATCTACTTTCAGATTTCCTGATTTTTTTTCCTGTATAGCTACAATGGTAAGAGGAAGAATCACCAAGAGTTCAAACACTCCAGTTGTTCAGCCAGCAGACACTCCTATTACCGAAACTCATTGCCAGCCTACCATTATCCCTGAAACTGAAGAGGCTCAAATGTCTCACTAACCTCGGCCAGTGCTTGATGACATGGTAAGAGATTTGGTTAAAGCTGTTAAAGTGTTGGCATAGGCATAGACCCAGGGTGCACAGAGGCAAGAGGAGATCATAGCATAGCTCTAGCAGCTACTAAAGAAGTCCAAAAGGAGACTCATGAGGATTGCGACAGTCGGCAATCTAGGGGCTCACAATAACCCAAGAGTTTGAATGAGACTAGCCAAAAGGGGAAGAAGAATCAACAATCCTCCAACTTACAATCTAAAATACAAGATCCGATAATAAGGGAAGTGGTAGAAAGGCTAAAGTGGCTAGAGAAGCACCCCTGAGCTCAAAATGAGCAAGCCTGCAATGAGGAGAGCCCGCCATTCTCTATAGAGATCGAGGTGCAGTCTCTCTTGTAGAAACTTAAAGTGCTTGCGATCCCATTGTACAATAGAAATAGTGTTAGTCTGGATGGGTGCCCTACACCAATTTGATTGAGTCCTAGCACATCCTGGACTATACATTCTGTATATTTGGATATAAAAGATTGTACATTCATCTTATATTGCATTCATCGTGTATTGCATATGTAAGATAATGTCCGTGGTGAGAAGTTATCTCATTCAGTCAATTCCATACAGGGTTATGAGATGGTGAGAGTGACTGTTAATGATGTAAACTTCT
>JANHAO010007104.1:0-20542 GCA_026873985.1 Saraca asoca
TTAAAAAATATTATACTTATTTGTAAATATATATTGTAATTATTATTTTTTCATATGAAAATAAATATTCAAAATGAACATTTAAAATAATTTAAAAGTTTTATAACATAAAATAATTTAAGTATAAATAATAATAAATAAATAATATTCGAGTTTGACACGTGTGTCGAAATAGAGAACACGTGTATGAACTTTTTGAAATTACAGACACAGCCTTGGAGTATGTCTCCTTGGTGTCACGGGTGTCAGTGTCAGAAATGACACGAATACGTAGACTAGTGTCAGTGTCAGAAATGACACGACGCGCTCAAAAGGTTGCAATTTATACTTCATATCACTAATTTCTCACGCTGATAACTAAGCTATATGTTTATAGGCAACAGGGGATGGATGCTGAACAAAGCCTTACTTCATTTGTGAACTACTGTCTTCTTATTATTTTCTCCTTGTGACATAATGTGGATTGCATTGTGTGTCCTATACGTTTAAAAGTCTGACACTACATCCGCGGTTTAGAATTTATATGCGGAACAAGTTTAATACTCAACACTAAGTTCCACTCATTCTTTCTCTTACAATCATTCTGAGACATCTTTCATCTATTAATGGAGGGCGCCACTGAACACAGACAGCCACTTCTCACTTCCACAGACCAACCAGAACCAACCCACCAAGACACCGCCGTTTTCAGTGCCGCCGCCGCCGACATCCCTCCTATCACCGGCCCCAAAGATTTCGCCAGAGAGTTCTTGAAAGAATCCAAAAAGCTCTGGTACCTGGCCGGTCCCGCCATCTTCAATTCCATTTCCAAATACTCCCTCGGCGCCATCACTCAGGTGTTTGCCGGCCATGTTGGCACCATCGCACTCGCCGCTGTCTCCGTCGAGAACTCCGTCATCGCCGGCTTCTGCTTGGGCGTCATGGTAAACTTTATCAATCTATACCGTACGTTTAAATTGCAGTCCGAAACTTTGACATCATGCGGTCGAAGTGTTATCTGCAATCACAATTTATAATAACTTTACAGTTACACTGCATCAATCTCATTTGTTGACACTTTTTCGGTGCCAACCACAACAGTAACTCAGAAACATGATGTATTATATTATATAAACTCAGATGGTTGATTTTATTAATTTGGTACTGAATATTCAGCTTGGAATGGGAAGCGCGTTGGAAACGCTATGCGGGCAAGCCTTCGGAGCTGGGCAGTTAGATATGTTAGGAATATACATGCAAAGGTCATGGGTGATTCTCATAACAACGGCTTTGGTTTTGATTCTTCTCTACATTTTTGCGGAGCCACTTCTGAAACTGATCGGACAAACCACGGCGATATCGCAGGCGGCTGGAATATTCGCCATTTGGATGATTCCACAGCTCTTTGCTTATGCAATGAACTTTCCTATACAGAAGTTCTTGCAGTCGCAGAGTAAGATAATGGTGATGGCCTGGATATCAGCGGCGGCTCTGGTTCTGCACACGGTGTTCAGCTGGTTGTTGATGCTGAAGCTGGGGTGGGGACTGGTAGGTGCGGCGGTGGTGCTGAACTCGTCGTGGTGGTTCATTGTGCTGAGTCAGCTTGTGTATGTTTTAAGCGGAACATGTGGTGAAGCATGGACTGGGTTCTCTTGGAAAGCCTTTCAGAATATCTGGGGGTTTGTTCGTCTTTCACTGGCTTCCGCAGTGATGCTCTGGTGAGTCAGAAACCTTTTTTTACCATAATCTCAAATCTCAATAGGTCCACTAAAAATTGATTTTATTTATTAAATTTATAATTACAATCAATAAATATAATTATAAACTTAATTGTTTTATATTCTAAATGAATAATGTTAGTTGTGCTTAAATGACTTGCATTGTTGCTGAATTATACAGATGACATAGTTGATAATTTGATTCAATCTAATCAGTTCAACCAATGAGAGATCTTAGGGAAGCACTGCATACTAGATTGTTTTGAGATAAAGAGTTACAAGTTCAAATTACATCTTACATTATAGTTTTCAATTTATTTATCATAAATAATATTTATTTAAATATTTTTTTAAAATTAATTAAGACATGTATTCAGTGTAAAAGATAATATTAACCATTTAATTGTGATAATACCAATTTTTTTCTATTCAAATTAAGTATGTAAATACATTATTGTATTTTATGTTTACTCATATATAGAATTTGCCAAAATTAAACAAATAGAGTGGGTCATTGACCTAGGATGTAAGATCAGTTTAACTTTTGTTTTGTTAAACGTACGTTGAATAATAATTTTTTTTTTAAAAAGGTCATTGTCACATTATTATATATTAGAAAATAATAATTGATTATAAACTCGTGTGTTAATCCTTGGTTTCCGGTGTCAGTGCTTGTGCCAATCTTAAAGTTCACTTTTATCTTTAAATCAATTGCCTAGAGATCCGCCTATTTAGATAATTAAGCATGAAATTTTTGTCTTGATGGAAGGCACAAATTGATTTGTAGTTTCGCCTTTTGTTTTTGTTTTGAACGAAAAAGATTGGTCTGAATTTTAAATCATTTAATTAATTATATTTAGATAGTAAAACTCTACGTTTTACCCATATGTACAATAATAATAATAATAATAATAATAATAATAATAATAATAATAATAATATCTTTTAATTGTTATTTTGTTTGTTTCTTGTTATTTTCTTTTACAGCCTAGAAATATGGTATTTTATGGCATTAATCCTTTTTGCTGGATACCTCAAGAATGCAGAAGTTTCTGTGGATGCTTTGTCTATCTGGTAAGTGTAGTTCTTAGGACCAATGATTTATGCCATCGGTCACAGTCAATCCTAACATAATTAAAAAATAATTTTATATTCTTATTATAATATATATTTTTACTTTTATCAAATGAAACAAAAAATTATTATTTAAAATAGTAATAAAGGCGCTAATACATATAAATAATGCCAAATCATCAGCGTGACATAAAAAATCGAAGAAATCACTCTTTAGGAGAAATTTAGTATTAAAATATTATATCATTTTTTTTAATTACTAGAACTAAAAGATGGAAGATTCAAATCATTCTATCATTTTCAATCTTCTAATAAAAATCAAGTTTTAGCATAACTTTCCGCATTTGTATTTTGTATTTATCAAGATTCAATTAAAACAAGATCAATATTTTGGTAGCTTCACGGATAACAAGGTGTCGGAGCTGATACCTTTCATTATAATGGGTTCAATTATTGTTTTTCCGAAGATCCCTTAAAACAGAGGGCCCTATTGCCCTATTATTAGAGGGAGTGTGGACTGGAGGCATTAATGAACTACAGTGTGACTTTGCGACTCCTGGCCCATTAAAATTATTGTCGCGGCACCACTTCAACAGTAAATCTATTATTTAATATTAAATTAGTTATAATATTATTGTACTCTCGGTTGAAGGGAGAATAATTCTAAAAAAAGAATGAACATATTTGAAACTCCCTAGGGAATAAAACATATAGCATTATAGGTAATTATTTATTAACACAAAAGCTTATTTCTTAAAACCATCTTAAATTGTGTGCTTATTACTCTCAAAAAACTCTTTTTTACATAAAGTAGATTTCAATAAAATTTAGAAGTTATCTTATGTTAAAAAGAATCTTTTAAAAGGATTTATTGAAAAATATCTCCTGCACCACCTCACCACATAAAACACGATTGTTTTTGAATTAATGACATGTTAATTTTATAATTAATATAATCATAAAGCATAAGAATGAATTATTAAATATTTATGAAAATACTCATAAATCATTGTTTTAAAATTTTTTAAATAATTTTCAACCATAGATTTTTTTTTTACCCTTTCAAATCATATCTCCCCGTGATAGTAATAATTACTAGTCATGGTCCATTGTGGGTCGCCAAGAAGAAAATAATGGTAGAAAGCACACCATCGTTGTCATTCTAGAAGATGTATTACTGTAATCAATAAACACATTATTGAAGGAACTACAATAAAAATTAATTAATATCTGCACTCTTTAAGCTTGTGGCATATTAAAATATTTAGATAGTTTAAGGAGGAGCTTTTGGTATATTAAAATATTTAGATAGTTTAAGAGGAGGAGCTCGTGGTATATTAAAATATTGAGATAGTTTAAGGAGAAGGGGTTCTTGATATATTAAAATATTTAGATAGTTTAAGGAGGAGGAGCTGGTGGTATATTAAAATATTTAGATAGTTGAAGGAGGAGAGTACTGACAAAGGCTTTACTATCATGTAAAAAAAGTCATTTTGTATATTTTGTTTTCTTACACAAAATTAATACTTATTACTTCATAAAAAAATCACGAAATATTAGGATTTCGTGTCTGGTTTATATTTGTAGTTCGGTCTAACAATGTAGAGATAATGCCAGCATCTTACAGCAGCACATGTTTCGTAGTTCAAGGCCCAATCAGAGTAGATGAGGATGGATCAGTATGCTCTTCTTATTTTTTATCACGTTAAAAAAAAAGATATAATTTTTTTTTAATTCTATTATATATAAAAAAAAATGAAATTTTAATCATATTATGAATTTATTTGTTTTGATGAAAATAAAATTTTAAGAAAAATACTTTCATTAAAAAATATATTTATAAAAAATTAATTGACGATTAATTGTTTGAATAATATAAAAATATATTTTTCTTATTTAATGCATAAAGATAAATTATTCATTTATTAAAATTGAAATATCTTAACCTATATCATAATTATTTTATTATTAAAATATTTTTATGGTATATATTAACAAATCTTTGATAATAATTCAAAAATTAATGTATATTTTGTTTTAAAATAAAATATAAAAAATATTTAATTTTTTTATCTTCATTATTTTTATATAACATATTTGTATTAGCTATTTTAATTAAAATTATTAATTATTTTTATAATATTTTTATTTTATAAATATTTTTTTAATAAATATATTAAATATCAATATTTATAATAGGAGAAAAGAGAGATTGGAAAGAAAGGAAGTGAGGGAGGGATGAAGAGAAATGGAAAAAGGGGGAAGAAAGAGACAAGAGAAGAGGGGGGGGGGGGAAGGGGTAAAGAGGGAGAGACCAATGAGGGATTTGCAGCAGAGAGCAAAAGAAAGGGATAAAAAGATAAATGTAATAAAAAAAGTGAGAGAGAGAAGGAAGAAAAATATAAAAGAAGTTATAGATGATATAGAAAAGTAATTTTTTATTAAAAGTGAAAGTTATTTTTTAAGATATAATATTATTTTTATTAATTAGAATTTATTTTATATTGATTAATATTGATGTGTGAATTTACTTAATTCAAGTCTAAAACTTTAAACTAGAGAGAGAGAGACCAAAAATTTTTAACGTGATTCAATCGAGTGCAGATTGAGTGAAAAAGTTTTTAATGTGATGTAGTCAATTCAAATCTAAAATCTTAAACTACAGATTGAGTAAAAGGGAGAGAGAGAAAAAGGGGAAGAACATGAAGACATCAGAAGTTTTTAACGTGATTTGTTCGAGTGCAATATTTATATTTACAATTATTTTATTTCTCAGTATTTTTTATTGAGCATTTTGGTAGGGTAACAATATATTGTTATTCCTCTTCATTCATTTTTCAGTGATTTCGACCTCTCTTTATAATAGTTGAGGTGTTACAATATAATTACATAATAGAAATGAATCATCAATTAGTTACATAACGGTTAGTAACAAGTTTCTATTAAATAGACAATTAAACGGATTTTTTTGAATTAATGGTTTGGAAAATATGGTTTGAGCAACAAGCTGAATCTCGTTCTCAATGATCTGAGATTGTTGATTTGACCCTTATTGACTAGCGATATAAGTTCGCATTTAGTAACTTGATGTCTTAATTTAGTAACCTCAATCCTAGATAAGTCGGACCTTTATTAGTTGGATTTGTACATTAAACTTTTATCAGTTTATTTATGTGGTTACAAAAATATTTATAATAATTAATTTTTTAATTTTAAATATTAGAAAATTAAATAAATTTAAATAAATTTTTTCTCTAAAATAAACATATCTTACATATAAAATTTTATATTTATTTTTTCTAATATAAATAGAAATATAATAAAAAAAAGAAAAAGAAAAGAGGTGATTCAAATCCTACGAACATAAACAGTTGAAAATTGAGTACAGCAGTAGGAGTTCATTTTCCAACATTATTTCTCTTGTTAGTTGCCGTATGACTCACGTACTTTTTTTTTTTTTTTTTGAGTATAGAGTTAGGAGTTTGATTTTATTAGAGATATAACAAAATATACTTTGACCTCTTAAATATTCATGCGTTTTTTTTTTTTTTCTATCACCTAGAACTAAAAGATGAAGATTCATATCATGCTATCATATCCATTGTCATTGCGGGGCATCCTTTCAAAAGTAATTAAATCCATTATAAGTTAATTATAATATTGTTGTGCTCTCGGTTGGAACGAGAATAATCCTAAAAAAAAAAAAAAAATTTGAATGAATATATTTGAAACTCTGAAGGCAATAAAACTTATGAGCATTGTAGGTAATCCTTTATTATTAACACTCACTTGAATCTCAAACTTCTATTATGACTTAAATCCTTTTTTTTTATTTTTATAATTTCGAATCTGGAAAATCAATTTTAAATTCAAAGATAATCATCTTTGTTTTAACTATGTTTGTCGAAACTACTGTGTTAGTGGAAAAGTGCCTAAGGAATAAGGATGGTGGAGACAGAATTTAAACCCCTCTCCCTCATGGTTACTTAAATCTAGTAACAGAGCTTTCAAGCAACTAGTATTAATATCACTTAATTAGTTGAAAAGAATTTTTATATAAGTGATTTGATGCTCTAAAATTTTGAAACTATGTATTAATATATGTAATTATGTGAAATATGTTTTTATACAAATCATTTGGCCCTCTAGGGCAAGATCCCCTGTTACTTAAATCTAAATACATAAAATTTTCATTTAAAATGTATACTCACAGTCAAGAAATATATGAATATAGACATATCAAAATAATAATAATAATAAAGAATTGTATTCCTAAAACCATCTGAAATCGCATTCTGTACTTATTATTTCTCTGATATTTAAATGGCAGTATGAACATTTTGGGGTGGACCATCATGGTATCACTCGGCATGAACGCAGCCATAAGGTATGTTAACTTCTACAATTGCTTTTGCTTTTTAAATTGTGATTATAATTATGATTAAAATAAATATAAATATAAAAATAACAATGATGATGAAACAAATAAAAAGTTACAAAAATAAAATCTATCGCAATAGCCAAATATTATTGCGAGATCGCAGTTAAATTAGAAGCACGAAGATATATGGAAAATTAATTAATTAAGGTGCATTGCCTTAAAACTAATTAATTTTGCAGTGTGAGAGTGTCAAATGAGTTGGGGGCAGGTCACCCAAGAACGGCAAAGTTTTCATTGGTGGTGGCCGTAATCACTTCGTTTGTGATCGGTCTCTTGCTTTCTCTTATTCTCATGATCTTCCGGAATCAGTACCCTTCATTATTTTCAAGCGACTCAGAAGTTAAACAAGTAGTCGTGGAGCTCACACCTATGCTGGCCTTGTGCATTGTCATCAACAATATCCAGCCTGTTCTTTCAGGTACCTAACTTACTTTTTCGAATTTCTTCTATTTAGGTAACCAAAATACTAGTACAAAATTAGTTAACATTGAGTCAAAAAGACAAAGATACAATATTTATAAATTAAGTTCACTTCATGATAAATTAAGTTTATACAAAAATTTTCCAACATATTTTGATTAACTCGATTTTATTTACTATAAATTTAATAAAATTTTATTTAAATTGATGCTTGTGAGTTTTACCATCATTGTTGAAGAATTTTTCCTAGATAACTCTCTTAGATTGGTCATTTACCTCTTTTTGCTTTTTTTTTTTTTTTTTAATAGTTAATGACATGTTTGGGAGTTAGGAGGGGAAGGGAAGAAAAAACAATAAGAGGGAACGGAGGGCAAGGAAATGGAGCAGGATGGATGGTTAAGTGATAACTTCCTCTTCTTTTATTTGAATGCTTAGAACATCTTTAAAAAACCTTCAAATTGGAGGGGTATAGAAAAGACGATGTTGGAGAATGTTAGAAGGTTTTGGAAGATTAATCATAATTCTTTATTTCCTTTCCCTCATCCATTAGCTTCCAAACAAAAGAAAGGTTATATAATAATTCTTCTCATCCCTTTCTTTCCCTTCCATTATTCTCCATCCAAACATACTATAAAGGTGAAATAGTGTATAGAACTCTTAGTAAATCTAATGAACACTCCAATTTTCGGTGGTTAAAGGTGGTAATTGGAAGTCACCTATACAAAGGCTTGAGCAGTGGAGACCGCTAAAGCTCCTTTGGTGTTAAAGAGAATTCAAATGAGAGAGTATAGTATTTAATAATCATAAATTGAATATATAAGTTTTTTTTATATATATATGGGTAAATGGGTAAAGGTGTTTATTACTTATTTAAAGCCTTTAGCTAAATTGGGCTTCATTCTATTGGGTCATTGGCCTTATATTTGTTACTTATATTTATCACTAGTCCCACTCTTAGCTTTTTGGCAAGGTTGGTTTAAGCTTCTTTATTACATTTTAACATAA
This sequence comes from Saraca asoca, assembly GCA_026873985.1. Classification (NCBI taxonomy): domain Eukaryota; kingdom Viridiplantae; phylum Streptophyta; class Magnoliopsida; order Fabales; family Fabaceae; genus Saraca; species Saraca asoca. The sequence goes on from JANHAO010007104.1 coordinate 8,638, forward strand.
CTAGGCATTGACCGATTGTATTTCAGATTCAATTGAAATCCCGCTTAATTTTAGTTGACCATTATGTGCTTTGCTATTCTTTTTGTCGTCATCTTGGAACTGCTATTGGATATTAATTAGATATTAAAACCTTCTTAATTGTTTTCCTCAAAAATTGACTTTTCTTATCTATTTCTTCAAAACTATTACTATTCTTGGCTTTAATGTTATAATCCTTGTACAATCAATCTTAACCACTTGACTTTCGTTCTTGACCTTCATTGAATTTTCTTGGCTTATAAATTCCTCTTATATTCCTCATTATTGCCAGATTCAAGCTTTTCCCTTGAATTTTTACTAACATTCTTCGTATTTTCTTCCATTATCCCGATTATTCATTATTTCATGTTTTTAGTGTCTGTTGGTGAGTTTCAAAGGTGTGTATCCTAAATCCAGAACCATTTAGAGAGAGTGTTGTTTTCTATTGTTGCCATGATGATGTATCCTCTAAAGATTCATGGTTAAATGTCATTCCTTCCTTATGCAAGTATATGGGACATCACATTGAATAATAGTGAGAGAATTCATAGGATAGCCATAAACAAGTTTCCAAAGATTGCAAAGGTTTGCATTTTCTGGAACAATTAGTCAATGATGCCAAGTTTCAATAATTGATTTGCCGATAGATTACACTTAAGGACTACCATTAGTCAAAGTAATGGTGGATTAATGAATTATTGTCCACCCATATGGATTTGTGCAATAGTTTTTAGAATGTTCTTTTGAAATTGCTTTTGTGGATTTGATTGATGATTCCTTGTTGGTGGTATGGGCCAATAAGGAAGAAAAAAGAGATTAATAAAAGTGGATCTAGATGATAGTGAGTAGCCAATTGATGAACAACTATTTAAGATGGATAAGGCAACCATAATGATGGCTTTATGACCAACTAAAGATCATCTTTAGTAAAGTTAACAAGAAATTTGTCTTCTGATCATCGTTCAAGACATAGTTGTAAATGCAGATCATAGAAAATGCTTAGGGAGAATTTGTTAAAGCAATGTTCTTACTTTGTAGAAATTTTGTTGAGATTTTTGTACTTTGTTCTATAAGTGATTTGATCGTTCATGTAATAGAATTTATATTAAATGAATTTACTCTAGAAAGCTTGTGACCTTTAATTTTCTGTAACAAACAAATCGATTGTTTTCTTATCTTTCTTAACATCTTGTTGATCATTGTGCACTATTTAAGCTAGTAGCACATCTGTTATTTTTTTAACTCACCAATCTTTTGTTGAGACTACTCTTGAGACTTTGCATAAGAAAATTCAGCTGGCTTTTCCATTCGTTTTGTGTTAATCGACTAATGATGTCTTTTGCTTTTGGCAATTTATGTCGAAGTTTTAAACAACTTGTGTATGAATGTGTTCTATTCTAAGGATTAAGCAATTTTGTGCTTATGGCAATGTATGCCAAAGGTTGAGTAGCTTGTGCTCATTGGTATCTTGTACCAAGTATTTGAGTAGCTCATTGTTGACGGTGGATTTCAGTTCTACCAAATCCAGCAAGCGAGAAAGGTTCTTGTGGACCTAAACTGCAATATAGTTGTGTGAATATTAACAAAGATATCAAGTAGCAAAAAATGAACAAAGAACAAGATAAACTCGGTAGGGTTTTAATATGGTTCGACCAAAATTAGGCAGCACAGGTCCTTACATCCATGGTATTATTTTATTACTTTTGGTCAAATTTTTATAGAGTTTTGGTATGACATTTATGCTTAGCTTTTTCTTTACAGAGAATTTCTTCCTCTTATTAATAGAGGGGAGAAGGTTACAAGTGTAATTTTACATATTGCATTTCTGTTACATCAAATAATAAATGTAAATAACAAGTGTAACCCCTGTAAATTGGCCTCTGCAGACTATCAACTGGTTTCTGTAGAATGCTTTCTATGGAGGGGCCTGCAGACTACTTTTGTAGATAGGTAGCGTAAATTGCTTGATGACGTTTGCTTATGGCGAGCTTCCAATTAAGTGAGATGCCTTGAATCTTGTGAGTTGGGGTTCTGCCTTCAAGGATGTCACTGGCCCACGACCTTGAACTCATATTCAGTGAGCTTAATCAGTGAGCAAGCTCCTGGTTGAACGTGACCTCACTTCTCAATGGGCTGGGACTTCTTTTTCTGGACTCGGCTGTTGCCGAGCTTTTGCCAACCCATTTTGTAGAACCAAAAAACACCTATGACATAAGTCCCCCAACACTCAGCTCGTTTTGTGGGCTAAGAGTTAAGCAGTCTTGCAAGCAAAGGGCTTTCTTTATAGATTATCATGTAGTTAAAGTCTTCGGTCATCCTATCGTTTTATCTGTTCCAGACCATTCCTTCTATTATATGTGTCTCATAGCCATGGATGTGTCAGCCTCATTTTCTTTAGGGCACTTAATGAAAGTGGTTGGGAGTTTTTCCAGACTCTTCGGTGAGACCAAACTGCTCTTATTTAAGACAGAGGAAGCCTTCCTTGCTCCTTCATAGAGAAATCTAATGGGAACCTCAGATGAGCCCCCCATACCTCTGGTGTTATGTTTTCTCGATAAGACGTGTATGGTCTGCTATATAAAAGTATTCGAGGGCAATCTTTCTTCGAGGATGAGGGAAGATCTCACATAGATCTCGGATTATTTCTTCCTGGTGATGTTGGGGGTTGAACTTTTCCAACTGCTCTAGCTTTCTTTCTTTGAATCTTCTGTATTGGGTAGAAAGTTGGAAAGGAATTCTAAATAAGAAGGGCGGTAAGGGAAAGACTTGAAGAACAAGTGTGCTTGCCGGTCCTTTAGCTGACTGGGGTTTTTCTCTAGAGCACCAATTTTTCTTCCAAAATGTAAAGTTATAGTTTGCCTAACTTGTATTTTGACTTTTTCTGATGTAATGTATCTTCTTGAGGCTTTTTAATGAATGAACTTTTTCTTCATCATTCTTATATACTGTGCTTCAAATATTTTGCATACAAATAATAATATAAAATTCAATGAGTCACAATAAAACAAAACATTCAAGTGACCAACTGAACATGCTGCTTGAACAATGATTCCAACCGTTAAAGTGCCTTAAGTGATGACTAGTATATAGGTAGATCGCATGAGAGCCATGAACATTTAGGTTGCATGAGATCTGCGAGCACTAGGTCGCATAAGAGCTGCAAGTATTGGGTCGTATGGGAGCTGCAAGCATTAAGGTTGTATAAGAGCTACAAGCACTTGGTCGTATGAGAGTTGCGAGCATTAGGTTACAAGCATATAGTGCCTAAGAAAGTTGGTCATATGCGCGAGGTTGCATGCACATGGTACCTAAGAAAGTTGCTCATGTGCACACTAAATATGAGTTTGTGTACATGTGGTGCTTGAGAAAGTTGATCACATGCACGAGGAGATCGCATACATGCAATGCCTGAGAAAGTTGGTCGCATATGCACTAATATAACATGTATATGGTGCCTAAGAAAGTTAGTCATATATATAAGGAAGCGCCATGCATATGGTGCCTAAGAAAGTTAGTCATATGTGAGATGAAACACCGTGCATATGGTGCCTAAGAAAGTTGGTCATATGCATAGGTAGATTGCATGCATACGGTGCCTAAGAAAGTTAGTTGTATGCATGACGATATCATATGCACATAGTGCTTGAGAAAGTTGGTCATGTGTATAACGATGTAGCATGCATATGGTGCCCAAGAAAATTAGTCATATGCACACTAGATCACATTAGAATTGTGCCAGGAAGTAAGTGATTTTAATGCAATGATGTTAAATTGGTTTTGCTAATGTGGTGCCAGAAAGTAGGTCACATTAGTATAATACCAATTCAACCCACGATTTAAAGGATACAGTCACAAGTTGAAATGAGAGAGCTAGCTTTTTCAAGAGCTTAATTTTGTGTTCCATTCTCCTGAAAAACTTGCTCGGACTATCATATAAAGAGCTCAGAAAATTTCTATAGACTTGATTACGAAATTAATATATGGTTCTTATTATAGTCACATGCCCTTGCTCGGGATCTCGCTGCGGTTGAGGAGGCTGGTGCCCTACAGGTCGCACCATATACTCTCGTAAATGACTTTACTTGATCAGGTCCTCAATAACATCCATGAGGGCTCGACAATCTGAAGTGTTGTGCCCAACTTCATTGTGGCAAGTATAGAACTTGTTCGTGTTTCTATTTGCATGAGGAATCCTTGTGGGCTTGGGAATCCCAAAGTCTTCTCTTCCTTTTTCTATTATGTATATCCTATCTGGAGTGTCAGATAGGACACTGTATTGTTCATGATGACTTGAGGGCTGTGGTCACCCTGTCCTAGCCTTTTTCATTCGGTAGCTATGAAAGTTGGCCTTAATGTTTTTGTGATTGCTCTTTCTCTTAACTTGAGCGGAGCCACTTGTGATATAGTGCTTAGGAGTGAAACAATAAAGAAAAGCTCATTCATTAAAAAGCCTCACCAAATGAGGTAAAGTTTACATCAGGTACAAGATCAAAAGCATAAAGCCTAAAGCTATTGTTGAAAGCAGAAAGCTAGTTATCGGAAGACAAACTCCCACCAATAGGAAGACCAGCAAGCCCGACTGCTCCTACTTATATTCCTCCTATGCTAGTGGTTCCTCTTGGACCGGGCCTATAGTAATCCAAAAAGGCACTGGGAGTCTAGTTGGCAAGGTTGGAAATCACAGCAAGGCCGTGAAGAGGTAATCCAAGATCTACACAAGACTTCTCAGGAGCCAACAAGATGGATTCTACGGAGAAGTCACGTGCAATAGGCCATTCGTGCCTCCAAACCTTCTGCAACAGACCATCCACGCCTCAAAGAGCTTCATTGGAAGCCAAACTACTAGAAATATGGGAGGCTCTACTATAGCATCCATCAGGCCATTCCATAAAGAAACAAGAAGAGCTTCTTAGACTTTATAAACTAATCTGGGTTCAGTGAAAGACCTAGCAAATAATTAGCTATCCTTGATCGAACGGTTTGGGAAAAATGAGGCTGCCACGCCAATGGCCAGAGATCACAAATAGTAAGAAGTATGATCTGGAGTAGAATGAAATGATGAAAATGAAATCTGAAATGACAATACGGCCAAGCAAAGACTTTGACTGAAAGTGCAAATAAGGCCTTAGAAAAATTGCAACTCTCAATCCATACAACGAACTAAGAGTTGAAGGGCTTATGTTATGGGTAAAAATCAGTCTCACAAAGCAGGACTAGAGGCCTAGTAGAAAATAGAAGATGCCCAACCCGCTGAGGATGGGAGCACGAGATCCCAACTCGCATAGTTAGCAAATTGCTCCACTAAGCCTTAGCTCACATGAGGATCGAACTTGCTCTATCGGCCTCGAGCTTGTCCTCACCAAATGAAGGATAGCAACGAGCTCGAGGACATAATCTCACGAAGGAGAGGTGTCACCTAGGCAAGAAGCTTAGTGAGATGCCCAACGAGATGGAATTTTAGACAGGCTCATATTTAGCCTCAAACTTAATAGATAGGAGGGGCCCACCCTGCAGACAGTAACTTGTAGGAGCCAGATTACAGGAGATTACACTGTCTTGTATATTTAATGCTTGATGTAACGGAATCACAACTTGTAATCATTACATGTAACCTCCATTCCTCTATAAAAGGAGAAGGAGGACTCTTGTAGAGAGGGCTGAAGAAAGATTAGCCGACACTCTATAAAATTTTCCAAAGATCAATACAAAACTACCGTGGACGAAGGGTTTGGTGCCATCCAAATTTAGCCAAATCACGTTAAAACATTGCACTCCATTATTTCTTTTCCTTTCTATCATCTTTATTTTCTTCCCTTCTTCATATTTCATAGACCAGAAGGCAACTTGGGGTTCAAGAACCATACTTGTTGGTTGGAATACAATAAAATTGGATTTCATTGTCAACAGAATTCTACATGAGAAATTCATAAACTAATATTAATAGACTCAATTATTGTCTATAATCAATTGTATGACAATGTAACAAGGAATATAATCCTTGTGATTGAGATTGAGATTGAATGTGATAATGTAATAAAGGATGTATGATTAATATTGTAGTTGAAATGTACATTTGTGATTTAAATATTATGAGAATGATGTTATTGAATGCTTACAAGTTCATATGAGACTTGAGATGTGATTGATGAGATGAGATGGGGAAAACAAACTGGATCCTAAATCTATGCTTTTAATATGATGAGTAGGATAAGGCTGGCTTGGAAGGACAAGGCTATGATTATGTGGGATAAGGTTGGACTGGAGTAACAAGGAGATTTATATTTATTATTATGTATTTTGTTTTTACCTATATTATTATTTTATCAAATTTTAAAATGTGATATAATGAGATTGAGCAACATAATGATTAAGGATGGTAGCTTAAGGCCATGAGAACCTTGATTTGGTATAATGAGATATGGATATTGTAATGTAATACCATTTGGAGGTGAGTCTTTGGAACTTAATGATTAACTTATGAAACTTGGTTTGAGAAATGAATACCTAGTTATGGTGTTGATGAATATATGTGTTGTTTGTTGTTGGATAAATTCATAAGTTTGGTATGAATTATCTTACTGAGCCCCAGACTTGCTCTTCTATAGATTATTTTTTTTCTTCAGATTCTCCATACATTAACTTTAATCTTTCTTTAAAGAAGTAAGAATGAACAGTGATACCATGAAAATTACATCTAACACTTCTCCACCACCATTATGAATCCACTAAGAGTCTACAAAATTAGGATCCACTTTATTGTTATTCTAAATTTAATAGGTTGCAAAGTACTACATAAGGTGGAGATCATACCTATGGAACCACCAAATATCCTTTTTATGATGGCCTTAAGATGATTTGACCCTTAGAGGTCTACATCAAACCATGTATTTTGCTAGCTTTATTTATTTATTTTTTTTTGAAAATTGATAAATAGAAGGGCCACAGGGCTTAGTTATATTAACCTATGCTTTGGACTCATGATAAGACATAGGTTAATCTGACTTTTTTATTGCCTTGCATTGGAAAGGATATAGGGTGATATGGAAGTGACTCCTAACTTAGGTCGATGTTAGATAGTCTTTTGGAAAAACTTGTAGTAAACTTGTGAACAATGTTTAATCTGACATGTGTCTGTTGGGCAATGCTATTATAAATTATGAAATATGTTCATATTCCAAATTGTGCCACTTTTATATCATAGGTCTTTAGTGCCTCAAAGCAACAAATTGGAATTGAATAAACATGACTAGTAATGGTGAAATAAGTATGAATAGTAACAGGCTTCGATACACCGACACTTCATATAATAGCCGTATCCGCGTGTCGGAAACGTTCCCATTTCCGACACTTATTGACACCGACACTTCATTTACCATGTAAAAATAGCACCGACACTTCTGAAAATGTCGTGTCCCCGTGTCCGCGTGTCGGTGTCTGTGCAACATAGGTAACAGGTAATGGAAATAGATTAAGGTTGATGACTATCAATAAAGGATTGATATTATGGCTAGGGAATTAGGCTGTGATGCTTACATTTTTTAATACTCCTCCTCCTCCAATAGTTTCCACAACCTTTCCAATTTTTGTTGGCTTTCCCTCCGACTCATTTTTCTTGTTTTCTACCTTTGCACCTGAAAAATGTGACCAAGATTGTTCTCACTCTTTCTGATCATTCCATAGCTTATATGGTCATTTCTTATTATCATGATCATATCTTTTGTACTCTTAAAGGTGCCTTCTTTTGATCAACACTTTGATCTCATTTTTCAAATTTATACACTCATCTATTTTATGGGTCTAGTGTTTATGAAACTTATAATACTTGTTCACTCTTGGCGGTGGTGATTTTTTATTCTTTTGAGGTTGAAGCTTCATTAACTCAATTGATTTAACACTATCCATGATTGTTTTCAACAAAACATTTAGTGGCATATAATTATTAAATCGTTGTCTCAGAAAAAAAAAATCGATCCTTTTGATCTCTGGCATTATGGTGTTGATCCTCTCATGTTTGGTTAGCTTGCCCTTTCGCTTGCTTTATTTACTCAGTATTGATAAATTTGGTTGATCAAGCTTGAAGATTGGCCAAATTGTCCTTGGACTTTTTCACTAAAGATTTGGAAAAGTCCTCCAATCGTAGCATTGTCAGGATTAAATGTATAGCCACCACTCCTTGAAGATCTTTTATTTCCAAAGCTACTTGGTTGAATCAACCAAGATACTCCTTTAAAGACTCATTTTTCCCTACCTTATCATTATTAATGATGCACTAGTCTTTTGTGCATTTGGAAAATTGTGAAATGAGCAAGAAATTGATCGGCCAAGTCTTGGAATCATTCGATCAAATTAAACTTTAGTTTCATGAACTAGTAGAAACCTAATTTCTTTAGGATAATGGAGAATGCTCTACACATGATTGCATTAGGTACTCTCAAAAGTAGCATTACCACATGAAATGCTTCAATATGCTCTTGTGGATCAGTCATTCCATCATATGATTCTAAGTTGGTTGGAGCTTTAAAATTTTTAGTTATTGAAATTCGCATAAAGTGAAAAGATGCATGTTTTACTTATCATCATGCTCATGATAATCACAATCATTACAGTCATTGGATCGATTCAAATCTTTACTCCACTTTACATTAGATGGGGAGTTAATTGCATGTTCTATTTCAAACTCATCAGAATAATAGTTACGATCATGTTAGTAATGTTCTCAATCATCATGGTGGTAATGATATTGCTCATCATCATGATGATGGTTTTGCTGATTGTCATGATGATGATTGCCATTTTGCCTATGCAACCTTTGCCACATCTGTTTAAGCTCAATACACAATTGGCAATTTTTGCCACATAGGATTTCGACATTATGATCATGATGATGGTGGCAATGGTGCCTATACCTATGATGATGTTAGTGAATAGAGTGTTGGTATATGGAAGTTGAACTATTGTCACCAACTCCAGATTTTGGTAGAGAACGCTGCTTATTATCTTGTTGCAATTTGTAGTTTCCCTGCTCAAAAAGAGTTGAAAAAATTAAATAAAGATGCTTTAAATATAAAATTCTTGTGATCACAAGACCAAGATAATTAAAAATAGTTTCAATGGATGAACATCATATAATCAATGGCAAACTCACTCAATTAAAATTTAAAATAAAAAAAATTCTAGAATAATAATAGTACAATTATCCTTGTACTTTCTATCTTTTTAAATATAATAGGAAGTCATTATACATAATGAAGATTATAATAGATAATATTTAATTTGAAATCTGCTTAAAATAACCATGATGATGGATAACAAAATTTCAATGAACAATATTTAATTAGAATACTGAAAATTTGAATTGATATACAGATCCTAGTGATCACTACTTATTCTTAGATGGAATCTGTTAACAATTTTTGCTAATGAACACAGAGATATCAACAAAATGGTGCAAAAAAATGGAATATATCTTCAAAATCCAATGAAATCATGAATCACCGACATTCAAAAAAAAAAAAATATCAATTGTAACAGAGTAAAACTATAACCATAGAATATTGGCTAGTTAAAAAATGTAAATGATGAAAAGTAAGATCGACTTATGCTCAACCAATTAGTAAGGAGAAATGAAATTAAGATTCAATAATTGAGATCATTAGAAATTGTAATTTGAAAAACTTGAAATAGTATTATTAATATTCATAAATAGAATGTAGATTTTTGTAGGTATGTAAACTATAAATTGCAATAATTGATGAACACTTCGATCTCTTATGACTGAATATGGTGGTAAAAAGTTACCTACACAAAGACTTGAGTGGTGGAGACCACTAAAGTCTATTTGATGTTAAAGTTAGAGAGAATTCAAATAATAGAGTGAAGTATTCAATGATCATAAATTAAATTTATACCCTTTTTTTTTTATAGATGGTTGAAGGGGTAAAGGGGTCTTTTACTCACCTAAGGTCCTTGGTTGTATTGGACTTTATCTATCTTGTTGAGCCTTTGGCATTTATATTTATCAAAATCAACTAAAACTTCGACACATGGAAAGTAAGACAACTACTTAGTTGATGAGTCATATTTTGATTGATCTAGAAGATGCCATAATACAATTTATAATAAAGAAATCATCTTCTATACGTATCGATCTCTGCAGGAGTTGCCATTGGAGCAGGATGGCAGACTGTCGTTGCTTATGTTAACATTGGTTGTTACTACCTATTTGGTGTTCCTTTGGGTCTTGTTTTTGGTTTTAAGCTAAACTTGGGTGTCTTGATGAGCTCTTCTCAATCTTCTCATCCTCTAATTCTCTTTCTACTTTCTATATATATGCTTCTGATATTTGATGATTAGTTATATTCATTTTAATGTGAGTCTTGCTGTGATTTGATGATTTTCAGGGGATCTGGTCCGGAATGTTGTCAGGGACCATTCTGCAAACTTGCGTTCTTTTCTTCATGGTCTATAAAACTAACTGGAACAAAGAGGTAAGAATTTCGATAACAATATAGAGATTGCATGCAACACCAATTAAGCTAATTAATAGTGTGTAAAGGGCTATGAATCTGGTCTAAAAGTTATGGCTCATTTTTGGTGTGTAATTGCAGGCCTCTCTTGCGGAAGACAGAATAAAAAAGTGGGGTGGGCCTAAAGATCCAAATGTGGATGATGTTGAAACATGAAATTGCTGACAAGCAGCTGGAGATTTTGTAGCATTTTCTTGTTTACATTAAGGAGGAACTCAGTTTTTAACCGCGCCAATATTCATTTTTTATTTAGATATTTCAAGAATGCTCTCGTTTTCTTTTCCTTCAGAAAAATATTTTTGATTTGGTATCTAACAGATTTACGAAATGGAAGACACTAATGCAGGTTTTTCTTCTTTTCATCAGGCTTAGGCCTAAAAGCAAGAAGTTGTAGAAAGTCTATTGTCTTCTTATTTAAAAAGATTAAGGTCGAATTGTCAAAATTTAAATGATAAAGCAATTCAGATTTATTGACTTTATAACTTAAAGTCAATATTAATGTTGAGGATTTTGCCAAACTTGCATGATGGTTTAATCACCAACCAAATGTAATGACGTGATCAGCAGCAAAGTTACAATAGTCAGGCACCCTTAAATTGGACTTCAGCACTACAACCATCAGCAGTCCATCTGTGGTGATGCCCACTTCAACAATAGCAGTGTAAGGCTCACTCGGGACGTTGCAGTCCACGAGTGGAATGCCTGCACTGCACCGCACCGCACCGAATTCGAATTTGTGATCCATGGTCCCCTGTATGCCATAATTTCCCGCATAGGATAATTTTATAGGAAACTCAATCTCTCAAGAAGTTGGGTCGATTAGATTGCCTATTTTGCATTGACACGTTTTATTTGACTTATTTGCTTCAGAATTTAGAAAAAAAAAATCAATAATGAAAACACTTGACTTCTATAATAGAACTACCCATTTTATCTACATGATTGTGGGGTGTTTATGTCGTTTTAGTATAGATCGTTTGTCTAATGTGAATAAAAAAGTATATGGTTTTGATCATTGCATTTTTATCTTTGTATTCATATTAGATGACACATAAATTCCTTTTCAAGCTAGAGGAAAAACCCTTATGTTAGCCCAAAATAATTATGTCTACTTGTGCCAAAAAGACTTTGACTTAAAATGTTCTTTATGAGGTGTGTCTAATGACCCAAGTGGACACTGTGACATGACGAGGGATCAGAGTGTGTAGCTTAAAGACTCCCCTTACATATTTAAAATTATGTAATAATGCATATATCAATAAAATGAAGTTCTTACTGATAACTCTATGAAAATAGAATTATCTTGATGTTCCTAGACTTGAATTGTTGAAGTATTAGAGTGAGTTCTTTTAAATAAATCC